>ML281274.1:0-11169 GCA_005239495.1 Nicotiana undulata | reverse complement strand
TGGCCATACTTCACGGTGAGCTGCTTTCCCGACGACTTCCTAGCAGCACCCTGGAGTTCTTTTGTTATATTCTCTGTCCATTTCGTTCAGACTGAGACCCTGTATATATTGTAGTCATTGTATATTCAGTACTTTCCCGTAGCACCCGTGACACTAGTTCCTGGCACACACGTGGTGTATATTTTGGGTTGTTGGCTGTACATATGTTATGCGACATGCTTATTGGTTGATTTTCCGCACTTGTAGTTTTATTTCACATCACCGCCATTAGCATGTTTATATCTTCTTAAAATTGGTTAAAAGATGAAATTTGCGTAACGGGGAATGGTAACACTTAGTGTTTCTATATTGGCTGGCCTAACCTCGCCATTGGTGTCATGGCGAACTGAATCAAGATTTGGGCCGTGACAAGAGTCATAGGGAATAAAGCCCGTGACCTTTGACTTATTTTATATATACAACGATGCCTATGACCAGGAAAGCTACGGCTAGTCAGAAGGGTAAAGCAGTGGCAAATTAGGGCATGAGTAGAGTACCAATGTCTAGTGAGGGCCAGAGTGAGGCCCCGAGGGGCAATACGACACCCTCACATAGTTCTCCAATTTCGCCAGCACCCTAAGAGATGAGAAGGAACCTAGTACCTCCACCTATTGTTCAGAATGAGGATATGGATATGCGGAGTGCAGTACGATTGTTGACTAGATTGGTAGCCGCTTAGGCTCAGCTCCAGGTAGGTACAAATGTTGGTCACGTTGACAATGTTATTAGCGCGAAAGTTAGAGACTTCATCAACCTGGACCCTCTAGTGTTTAGCGGATCTAACAAGGATGAGGACCCTCAAAACTTTATTGATAGGATGGAGATCACTTTGAGGGTGATGCATGCATCAGACACTGAGTCAGTAGAGTTGGCCAATTACCGATTGCGGGATGTTGCAGTTCAGTGGTATGAAACTTGGGAATTGTCTAGAGGGACAAATGCATCTCAAGCGGTATGGGAAGTTCTCAGGGGCTTTCTTGCGTCATTACTTGCCGACAGAGATTCGTCGGGCAAGGGTAGACAAGTTCTTGGCTCTTAAACAAGGGAATATGAGTGTGTGAGAGCACAGTCTCCAGTTTGATTCCTTGGCGATGTATGCCGCCTCGATTGTGACTGAAATGAGCGATCGAGTGCATCAGTTTGTTGTAGGACTTGGGTTATACCTGATTAATGAGTGTTTCACGTCACTCTGCTCGATAGTATGGATATTCCCCGCATCCAGGCTTATGCTCAAAATTGGAGGATCAAAAATGACAGCAATATGAAAATCACGATGAGGGTCAACGTAAGCTAGGCATGATAGGCAACCTTAGGATTTTCCGGGAGATCTTATGTCACCATATCCTATTGAAAGTGTCTGACAATTTTAGAAGCCGTATTATTAAGGATCTGTCTATTCTGAATCAGGTCAGGGCTTGAGAATTTTGGGTTTTCAGAAATGGAGGGATTCAGCGCAGATGAGGGTGCCTCATCCACGGTGCAGTCAATGCGGTAGAGCTCATTCTGGACAATGTCGTCAAGGATCTAATGCATGCTATACCTGTGGAGACCCTAATCATTACATGAGGAACAATCCTATGTATGACAGAAGCGGGATGGTTCAGCCCACCAAATCTATAACTGTCTCATCCTCTTCAGTACGCCCTCAAGAGCGAGTCCCCTCAGGCATCAGCTGATAGAGGTAGAGGCAGGGGTGGAGCATCTAGCTCCGACGGTAGTCAGAACCGCATATATGCTTTGGCAGGTCATCAGGACCCAGAGGCTATGTGATGAACCAAAAGGTCATCCCATGTATTTCTAGCTAAACTTGTATTCCGGTGTCACAAAAACCTCCTTCTATATCACCTCGATTTGCGTGCGTAGCCCACACGTGTAGCCGGGAAGCCTTGGTGAAAAAAATTGATAAAAATGATATTTTTATATTGAAATTTGAGTAAAGTTGACTTAGGTCAATATTTTTAGTAAACAGACCCAGAACCGTGATTAGACGGTCCCGAAGGGTCCGTAGAAAAATATGGGACTTGGGCGTATGCCCGGAATTGAATTCCAAGGTCCCAAGTCCGAGAAATAAATTTTTAAAAGAAATTGTTTTATGAAAAATATTAAGGTTTTTGAAAGTGAAATGTTATGTGAAACCTGCGGCATCGGGCCCGTATCTTGGTTCCGGAGCCCAGTACAATTGCGATATGATTTATATGTGTTGTCTATAAATTTGGTAAGAAACGGAATCCGTTTGACGTGATTCGGACCTTAAATGCAAAAATTGGATGTTTAAAGAAGTTTTGAGAAATTTCATTGATTTTGAGGTGTAATTCGATGTTTGAGATGTTATTTAGGCGATTTGATCTCACGAGTAAGTCCGTAGGATGTTTTTGAGGTTGTGTGCATATTTAGTTTGGAACTCCGAGGGCTCGGGTGTGTTTCTGGTATGTTTTGGGGGTATTTGAACTTAAGAAAACACTACCGGTGCACCAGCTCTGGTGTGCCCGCACCTGCAAGCCTAGGGCCGCAGGTGCGAGACCGCAAGTGCGCCTCTTGTCACGCAGGTGCGGTCCCTCTTGTAGATGCGGACCTTTCTTCGCAGAAGCGGTTCCGCAGAAGCGGATGACCTTTCCGCAGGTGCAGCCCCCTATGGGCCTGTCCATCTCCGCAGGTGCGGTCCCTTTCTCGCACCTGCGATAGCGTAGGTGTGACCCAAGCACCGCAAGTGCGAAAGTCGAGCAGTGATGTTTTGTCTAAAAACAAACTTCAGACGTTCTTCTTCATCTTTTTCATAAAAATAGAGGACCTACGGCGATTTTCTCAAGAGATTTTCTTCCCAAATCGTAGGTAAGTGTTCACCAACTGATTTCCTTCAACTTTCTAATGTTTTTCATCAATTATCATCTAGCATCCTAGGGTTTTAATGGTATAAATTTGGGGTTTTGGGTAGAGTTAGGGCTTTTTGATTATTTGGGAATTCGACCTCGTTTTGGGGTCGTATTTCAAAACAAGTTATATATTTGGGCTCGTGGGTGATCGGGTTTTTGTCCGAACCTCGTGTTTTGACCAAGCGGGATCGGGGTCGAATTATGGGTTTTTGGGAAGAATGTTGGAAAATCTATAATTAAGCATTGGAATTGAATTGTTTAGCCGTTATTGATGTTATTGAGTCGATTATGTCTAGATACTGTTGATTCGGAGTCGGGTTCAAAGGGAAAAGTGGTGCTTGAGGCTTGATTTGGATTCTTGGAGTCGAGGTAAGTGTATGCCCTAACCTTATCTTGAGGGAATAGGTATCGAGTCTTGATTGCTACGTGTTTATTCCATGTTCAATGTACATGTGAGGTGACAAGTACCTATATTTTATTGTCAAGCATGACAGTGAGTCGAGTATTATGAATTATATGGTTTTCTTTGATATTTACCGTGTTATGGATTAAACTTCAACTTGGTGGTTATTCTCTTGATGGAAATTAATAGTTATGAGTATTGTTGAGTAGTTGATCAGTTGAGGAATACTTTGTTGATTTATACACATGTGTAGGATTGGTTATAGATGTGTCCCTTGCCGAGACGGTATTATGCTTGTTGATCATATTTGTGCATTTAAGGTTCCTTGCTGTTGATTTTCCTGCAAATTGTTGTGTTTATGTGTATATTTATGCACGAGGGGACATTCCGTGCCGTGTTGTGACTATTTATGCACGAGGGACATTCTGTGCCGTGTAATTATTTATTTATTCACCAGGGGACATTCCATGTCGTGTTGTGATTATTTATGCTCGAGGGGACATTTTGTGCCGTGATGTTGATTATTTATGCACGAGGGGACATTCTGTGTCGTTTTACTGATATTTATGCACGAGGGGACATTATGTGCCATGTGTTATGACATTTTAGCACGAGGGGACATGATGTGCCGTTTCTGTTTACTTATTTGTTCATAGTTGTTAATTCTTGTTGTTACTTAATTATTTCAATTGTTGTCTTGTTCCGTCATTTCAGTTATTTGTCGTGTCCTAGCCTCGTCACTACTTCGCCGAGGTTAGGCTCGGCACTTACTCAGTACATGAGGTCGGTTGTACTGATGCTACACCTGTACTTCTTTATGTTGTGCAGATTACGGTACCGGACCCAGTGGACACTGATCGAAGGAGTATCCTTTAGTCCACAGGCGACACTGAGGTAGTCCTACAGGCGTCCGCAGGCCTTGGCGTCTCCTCCTATCTTTTTCCCTTTTCTATCTTTTCTTTGTATTTTTGAGACAGTTGTATTTGTTCATTCAGACCGTTGTTTTTAGTATTCTTAGACAGTCCGTGAATTTGCGATACCAGTTCTGGGGTGTTATTAAGGATTTTCGTAATATTATTTACTTAAGTTGTGTATTTCATGGCTTCCGTACTCTTATTCACATTCGTTCTTGTTATCGCTTTTCTTTTAAATGCCTAGTAATAATAATAAGGAAATAAGTATATTAACTGAAACGTTGGCTTGTCTAGCGGGTTCAACGTTAGACGTCATCACAGTCCCGACAGTGGGATTTCGGGACGTGACAAGCTACACTGGATGATGTGTCAGGTACTGTGACTAAGGGTAATGTTCGATCTTGTTAACACAAATTTCCCAGTTAATATGATTAAAATAAGAGCGAGTTGGCATTACGTCTGAAGGGTTAAGGGAAACCAAGGCAAGCTTGAAAGCAAAGTAAAAACCCGAGGAGACTAAGGGAGGAAAGGGGAGTAACCTAGAACATTAAGAAGTTAGAACCCTGATAGCTCTAACGCCCAAGGGAGGAAACAACATATAGTACGCAAGATTTGGTAAAGTTAGTATAATGGAATAGAAATTTATGAACCCGGTTATTAAGATTACAACTAGTAGGNAGATTATCTTGAGGTTAACGTATTTATGCTATTTATAACAAGCGATAAGTAAGTGCCATAAAGGATAAAGGGTACACGAGTTAAAGAAAATGAGTTTCGTTAAAGGTTGTCGATTTGGGATAAAGTATGGTCCGAGCTATAATACCTGATATTATGGACTAGTACCATACAAGGTACCATATGACCATGATAAGTATGATGTATAAAGCATATTAAAAATTAGTACTCCCTTCATTCCAATTTATGTGAACCTGTTTGACTGGGCACGAAGTTTAAGAAAAAATAAAGACGTTTGAAATTTGTGGTCCTAAACAAGTTAAAAAAGAGCCCAGAGTATTTGTGTGATTATAAAAGCTTCTCATTAAGGGTAGAATTGTAAGTTTAAGCTAAACTGTTTCCAAATTTAGAAAGGGGCCATTCTTTTTGGAACGGACCATAAAGGAAATAGGTTCACATAAAATGGAACGGAGGGAGTAGTATTTTAAGTAAATTCAGATAATTCTTAATTATGTGGGTAATTGGTTAATTATCGGGTAACGGGATAATACCTTTTTTTTGGTAATTAAATTTTTATTATTTACCAAAGTGATTATTTACTGCACTTCTCAAACCTGAATTTGGACAGATGGCCCCAAATTCAAGTAACTCATCTTTATACAACCTTAGCTTTATACTATCTCTACAATGTACTTCTTGTATAATCATCCTCGTAACTTCTTTGTCGCTCCTGTTTTTCTGCTGAAAGGTTCTGTAGTTCCTTTTCATCCAAATTTGGTATACAACAGCTCCTAAAGTAATCCGATATATCTCTGCTTGTGCTTGCCTTCTTGTTGCTTGTGTAACTGCCCAGTTAATCTCATCCTCCCATACCTGTGTTTTTCTATTTATCCCCAGCCATACAAGTAGTTTCTACCACACACTTGCTGAATATGTGCACTCGAAGAACAGGTGCTAGTGGCTTTCTAAGTCAGTTTCACATAATGAGCATGTTTGGCAAGTTATGACTCCCCATTTACTTAGTTTGTATCTTGTATATAGCATGTTCTGAATTGCAAGATACAAGATGTATAACCATTTTGGACCTCCTTGATTGTTAAATATAAGTCGCCTCCAAGTTACTTTAGTAAATTCACCACGAAGCTTGTTATACATCACCCTTATGGAATAACTTTCACCATTTAGTACCTCACTTTTGTTGATTCCTGTTTCATCCATGTACTTTGTGGCTTGTATCACCTTCTTTGTTGTCCAAGTAGCTTGATTTGCCTTAGCTTCCCATGGCATCTTCCCTTTTATATAGTATTCATGAACCCATAGGATCCACAATCTGTCCTTCTTTTTACAAATGTTCCATAAATGTTTTAGAAGTGCAACCTTGTTCCATGTTATCATATCTGTAATATTTATACCACCTGCAGATTTTGGAAGACAGATTTTCTCCCATGCTAACATAGCTTTCTTATTTACATCAACCTCCCCTGTCCAGATAAATCTTTTGCATATGGTTTCAATTAGTTGTAGCACTGTTTTGGGAAGTGGAAATATTTGGGCCCAGAATGATTGAACAGCAGTTAGTACACTCTTAATAAGTTGTAATCTCCCTGCATATGACAAAAATTTTATTGTCCAACTGGTTATCCTTCCTAGCATCTTGTCTATCAAAGGTTGACATTGTCCCACTGTAATCTTTTTGGTTCTCAAAGGAAACCAAGATATCTAAATGGTAATAAACCCACAGAAAACCCCAAGGCTTGAATGATTTCCTGTTGAATATCTGGTGATACTCCTCCAAAGTATATACTGCTTTTACTTGATTTGCAATGAGTCCTGAGACCTGTGAAAACTGTTGAAAACATTCATATAGCATCTTCACTGATATCACATCACCCCTACAAAACAAAATCAAGTCATCTGCAAAGCTTAATTGGACCATTTGTAGCCTTTCACACTTGGGATGAAAATTAAAGTTTGGCTTATCCTTCAGAGTTTTCAGCATCCTAGTTAAGTACTCCATTGCCAGAACAAATAAATATGGAGACATTGGATCACCTTGTCTCACTCCTCTCTTAGCTGCAAAAGGAGGTGTAGGACTTCCATTGATGCTTGTGGAGTATTAAACTGACCTTACACATCCCATAATCCATCCTACAAACTTTCCAGGAAATCCCAAACCTATTAGCATATGTTCTAGAAATAACCACTCTATAGAATCATACGCCTTTTGCATGTCAATTTTCATCATACATCTTGGTGAAACTCCTTTACTACCGTATCCCTTCACCAGCTCATGACTTAACAATATATTATTAGCCAACATTCTACCAGGTACAAAAGCATCCTGGCTGTGATCAACTAATACCTCCATCACAGGTTGCATTCTTTTTGTAATCATTGTTGCCACAATTTTATACAAAGTGGTACAGCATGAAGTGGGCTTGTACTCCTTGATTGAGGAATAATTTTTCACATTAGGAATTAAGGTTACTAAGGTAGTATTTATAGGCTTGTACATGGTACCTGTGTCAAAATATTCTAACGGGACAATACCTAATTAACTATTGAGTTTGGGATAAGATTAAAACCCCACCCCACCCCGACGTGGAAGCAAGCCACTAACAAAATAAATGACTCTTAGTCATATTAGATTAGGTGGCAACCCAATTCCAAGACAATCCAGGTAATTAGAAAAGCTACAAATCTTTTAATAACTAATATACTTATCTTCCAACATTTTGAAAGAGTAGAAATTTTTTATCTTCCAACATTTTTAAACGATAAGAAGGGCTCAAAATAAGGCAATCTGAAGCTACAATCTGAAGCTACAATCTGAAGCTAACATAGGAGACAACTGTCGGTTAACGTAGAAGAGCACGGATCTTTAATAAATCAAACGGAGGTTTTGCAATTTTAAGGGAGTACGGTGTAATTCTTCTCAAGAATATCATACGGATTTTTCCCTACTCCAGGTATGTTAAGGTTAATCCTTCTTTCTTTTGGCATGATCCAAGTAACGATGTGTACACGATATTCCATAAGTAGTTCTACCTTAGCAGTTAAGGATGTCTGAGTATGTATCTAGTTCCCTATTGAGGTATTTGATAAAGATGTTAATGTTCATAATGGTATTATATGCATCATTATTTACCACCGAGCTACGGCCGGTTGGGCAGTTACATATTTACAACCGAGCTACGTCCGGTCGGGCGAGGTGAGGACCATCCACTGTAGGCTGCCTCTAGATATCAACTTTTGGTTGGCGAGATCCACATCTTCTTGGAGTATTGCCGAGTCACGTTCTATATATGTTATTTTGTTTATTATGATGTCGGGAACCCTGTCCCGACTTATATATTATGGTCATGTTTTCTTAGAGGTTTTGCATGTAGTGTCCTGTGTATAGTTTTAGGTATGATATGTCAACGGCCTTGTCGGCCCCTATGTTATTAGTTATGTGAGTTAAGTTCTAATATTGTTAATTACATATATATATGTGGCCTCTCATGGCCTGTGACGGGTCTTACAGTAAAAAAAAGGATAAGGTATGTGGCACTCGGTTGAGTAGGCACCGGGTGCCAGTCGTGGCCCTCTGATTTGGGTCGTGATATTACTATCTCTAGGTTCAACCCTTTAATTGGGCTTATCAATCTCTCGATTAACCAAATTTCTTTCTAGCCAAGTTTTCCTAGACTAAGTCATTCTTTCTCAAGTAGAGACCAAGTCTAATAGGCATGAATTAATTCTTCAAATAAAAGTAAGAATAAGGCTAGATAATCAACACCCAACAATAAACAAGCAATAAATCAAACACCCTTTAAGTTTACACACTAAGGTTGGGTCACAACCCTAGTAAACGTTTAGCTACTCATGCTTAAATTAGAAGAAAATGAAGAAAAAGTGATAATTAAACCCATATTAATACTTAAGATGATAAAAGCAATATTCAAAAAGCTAAAAATAGCAAAAACTACTAATATGAGCAAAATACAACGTCTGATGATGCTAAAAGTTACAAAATTTAACCTACAAAAATGTGAAACTCTTCTATTTATACAATGCTGGAATTTTCGGACAAAATTGCCCTTTCGAAGGTTCTGCGATCGCACAATTCTGTGTGCGATACGCACTTCGCTCCAGCCTGGCAGGAGTGGGAACTTGCGGCTGCATAATTCTGAATTGCGGACACAACTCTTTTTTTTTTCTGCGGTCCCAACATTTCTGAGTGCGGCCGCATAGTGTTCTTCTGCGGACCGCCCACGTATGACTACGGTCGTGTAACTGATCTTCTGCGGCCGCACATCTATTGAATCATGAATGCATGTTCTCTGAACTTTTGCTCATGCCCAGGTTCTGCGGTCGCACATTTCATGTGTGGACCGCACTTTGCACTTGTCTCAGATCGGATTTGCTTCACAATCTACGGCCGGAGATAATAATCTGTGGTCCATACTTTAGAGCTTTTGTTACTGTTTTTGTCCTTGGTTCAGATTACTCCTTTTTGAGTTGGATTTCATCTTTAAGTCTCATTTTCCATCATTCCTCCAATTAAGCATATTTCATCAGTTTTCAAAAACACAATTAAACTCATTTGGACTAACACAAAAGAAAAAATGTGCTAATAAGTAGCGAAAATTCCCGCACATCAATACTCTAAGAATTTTGTACTACCGCGCTGCATGCTGCACCGCACCATGCAATGCGTTAGAGGACAATTCCCGTGTGATTTGCAAAATGGATTCTAGGAAGATTTTGCACGCATCTATGCATTTTTCTCAGAGTAATTCGTTTCTCTAGTTTTTGACATCCGAACTTGGTACTCGACCACCGAACGCGATCCCGGTTTAATCCCTTGGGCTTCTACCTAGACTTCAAAGCTCCAAATAACTTGAATTTCCTCCGTAACATCTAAATAACTCGGAACCACACCTATATGGAATAAAACACACAATAAGTGCAAATCACGACTAATTAAAGATCAACATAAGTAAAGTGCAATGAATTAGAGTGCATTAAGCGACTAAAATACAGGATTATAGCTTATCATCACTTACAAAAAATTAGCCTTGTCATATTAGATTCTAATACTCGATCTAAAATTAAGAATGATCCATGGGAAATACGACATGGACTATATCTTTCACTTGTATTATACTTGAAGAAAGTCTATTCCTTTAAAACAAGCCTCCAAATCACCCGAATCTAGCAAAATATCATTCGAACAATTTAAAACAAGGGTTAGAAACTACTTACAAATGATAAAGGTTCAACCTTTAATAAAATTTAAAAAGTCAACAAAAGTCTACGTGGGCCCACGTGGTCGAAATACGAGATATAGTCCANGTAACCCCAATTCGAGGTCTAAATCTCAATTTTACGAATTTTTTTAAATTTTTTACAATACCCCTAATTTCTACTTTGAAATTCATAGATTTGATGTTAAAATTCATGGAAAGGTAATTGAAAATGATTGAAAACTAGTTAAAGCTGCTTACCAATGAATTTAGGAAGAAATTCCTCGTCAAAAATCGCCTCTAGAGAGTTTATGGTTTAAAAATAGTATAAAATGAGTTATGTCCCGAAATTTCCCACTTTTACCCAATCAGCATGAGATGTTGGTTCTTGATTAACATCCTTTTGCCACTATCTTTCTATCCGAAAAATGCAGCCCCTACCATTAGTCGTCTATGGAGATCTGGGATTCGGTATTGAATCAATCCAACATTCCGTTCGGTCACTTCAGCAGTCATAAAAAAAACCTAATTCTATTGAGTTGATTCCATCTCCTTGACTTTGTTCACATTAAGTAGCAGCTTGCTGGTGTCCTTTCAGGTTAGGAACTCCTGGAATAGGCAGCTAGCCTATTGGAAAAAGACTACTCTTATCAGGTATAGCAATTGTGAATGCTTCTTTGCAATTCCGATGCCGGTAAATGCGAACAAATGTTAGAAAATGTGAGCAACTGTCACCAAATGCGAACTGGTCCATAGTGACAGTTGTGCGCAAATGTGATCGTAGCTTCACAATTATGAAGTTGTCTTAAACACACTGGGTTCACAAATGCGACCAAGAGGCTTGCAAATGCGAACGTATAACCCCCACAAAAGCGAACCAGTCCTCGCAAATGCCAAGACACCCAACCCTATCTTATTTCACAAATGCGATGAATTGAGCGCAAAGTGATGCTCGTATTTGCAAGCAGGACCTCAAAAATGCGAGATCTGCTGACCCACACCAGCAACATATGATACTTAGTCATTCCAAAACTCTC
>ML281273.1:483-62488 GCA_005239495.1 Nicotiana undulata | reverse complement strand
TACGTGTTTCTTTCATCATCGGCACCATATGAAGGTGTTAAAGCAAGGCTTTGTTTGATAAGACGTTATTTACCGGTGTTGGGTTGTTATGAGCAACGATTGGTATTAGGAGTCATCGCTATGAGTGTTGAGTCATGTAGTATATTATGTGACTTCATCTTGTGTTGCGGATAAGGCTTGATACAGTGTGTTTAGACTATTTCAGCTTATAGTTGTGGGATTAGAACTTGTAAATCATTCCAGAGGTGGAAATTTAGTTCTAAGGTTTATGGGTCAGGACCGGACTTCGAAATTTCAACTAGGTTATGCTATTAGACCTATATGGGGTAAGGTGACATGGAATCACCTCCGAATATGTGCATGGTAGGTTACACAACAATTTTGGTGGTGTTTGGAACAGTTATTGGCACGTTCGAGGACGAACGTCTGTTTAAGTGGGGGAGAATGTAACGACCCGACCGGTCGTTTTGAGCTCTAGCGCGTCGTTCACCGGTTGGAAGTCATGAACAACTTCATTTCAGGTATTATGACTTGTGCATATGGTCGGAGTTGCGATTCAGGAAGTTCGGAGTCAAATTGGAAAGAAAATTCTCATTTCGGAAGCCTTAAGTTGAAGAAATTGACTAAGACTGGAATTTGGAGTAAACGACCTCGGAATAAGGATTGGAAGGTTCCAGCATGTTCGTATGATGATTTCGGACTTAGGCGTATGTCCGGATCGGGTTTTGGATAACCCGAGAGCATTTCGGTGTATATTGTGGAAGTCAGCATTTTTGAAGGAATTTCCTAAGTTTGGCTGGAAGGCATTTCAGTGTTATAGATGTCCGTTTGGGATTCCGAGTCTGGGAATAGCTCCGTATGGTGATTCTGGAGTTGGGAGCGCGATCGGAAGTGAATTCGGATGTCCGTAGGTTATTTTGAAGTCATTTGGCTAAAGATAGAAATTTGAAGGTTTTGAAGAATCCGACCGGAAGTGGAAATTTTGATATCGAGGTCGGAATGCGATTCCGGAAGTTGGAGCAGGTCCGTAATGTCGAATATTACTTGTGTGCATAATTTGGGGTCAATCAGACGTGATTTGATAGGTTTCGGCATCGAATGTAAAGGTTTAAAATTTCAAAGTTCATCAAGTTTGGATTGGAGTACGATTCATGGTTCGGCGTTGTTTGATGTGATTTGAGACCTCGAGCAAGTCCGTGGGGTGTTATGGGACTGTGTCGTGTGATTGGACGGGGTCCCGGGGGCCTCAGGTGTGTTTCGGGGTGGTTTCGGATCATTTCGGGCTTTTTTGAGATGGCTATTTCTGGTGTCTGGTGTTGTTCTTCGTGTTCGCGGGGAGGCCTTCGCGTTCGCGAAGAAGAATTTGGCATTAGGGACTTTGCTCTTCGCGTTCGCGTACAGTGCCTCGCGTTCGCGAAGAAGGAAAATATATGCTGCGCAGGTCTGACTTCGGAGGCTCATATCTCACAATTGATAAGGAATTTTGAAATGATGTAAAAAACAAAGTTGTAGCGCTTTGTGTCTAGTATTTAGAAATGTAAGCCATTTGTTATTTGGAGTTTTGTGGAAACAGTTATGACTATTCTACTAGAGGCTAGTTGAGAAGAGTAAATAGGGAACCTGGAATGTTTGTTCTATGCGTTCGCGGTGGTGTACCGCGTTCGCGAAGAGTAAATGGGGGAGCTGGAGTTTTGTTATATGCATTCGCGGCGAGGTACCGCGTTCTAAATGAAGGATTTACCTGGGCATATTTAATTAAACCCTCCGCGACCTAAACCCTTTTTACACCATTTTTGTACGGACAAAGAGCTTTTGGGGACGATTTTGAAGAGGGAAATCCTTGTTCTTCATAGAGGTAAGTATTTTGATCATTAAAACTCGATTATGGATGATTATAGAACATAAAACCAGTGTAAATATATGAAAAATCAGTAGAAAAATTGGGGTTTAGGGCTTGAGATTGTGAGACGTTAAAGGGTCGATTTGAGGGGTCAAACGAACTCCGATTTTGGTGTTCTTTATATGTACGGACTCGTGAGAGAACAAAGAACACTTCTCTATAAAAATTTCTGAGTTTCGAGATGCGGGCCCGGGGGTCGGGTTTTGACCGAATTCGGATTTTTGAGCCAAATTCGATATTTTTCAATTGGAATTCGTTCCTTAAGCATATACTGATGATAAAAATCTAAACTTGGTAGATTTGGAGCCTTCGAAAGTTGATTTGAGAGGAAAGCACATTGTGGAATAATTCCGGGCTAGTTTTGAGGTAAGTAATGTCTTTAAATCCTGTCCTGAGGATATGAAACCCCGGACTATGCACCCTTTCACGGGTTTTGAAATACAAAGGTGGAAACTTTGGAACATGTTTCCTATTTGGCGACCATTGAGTTGCAAAACCGATTTTTAAGCCTTTGCTTAATTAGTATTTATGCATTATGATATGTTTTGGGCTGTAAGCCGTGTTTGGGGCCTAGTGCCGACTTGTTTACCCTTCGGGGGTTATGTTTACTATTTTCCTCATTGATATGTTGTGATTTTTACTCAGTCTTTTCTGTGAAATTATTTTGACACTCAGAGTATTTTGATACTACTTCTTGAAAATGAAACACTATTTTTGGGTCGAGAACCCGGTATACTTATGGCCTGAAGGGAAAATTGAGAGTGTCTGACTGAGTAAGGCTGCTGGCCTATATTGTGAGGATGTTATGATATGAGTGAGGCTGCTGGCCTATATTGTGAGTAAGATATAATATGAGTGCGGCTGCGGGCCTATATTGTGTGTGAATTATACCATGTTGTGGTTTATTATTGCGCTTGGGCTGTAGGAGCCCCTCCGGATTCTGTAACACACCCCCAGTGAGCGTCGATACCGATTGAGTGATGCCCGCGGGGCTTATGAAGAGTGATTGTGAGGTTGCCTGATGGGCAGAGTGATTGTGAGGTTGCCTGATGGGCAGAGTGATTGTGAGGATGCCTGATGGGCTGATACTGAAAAATATTGTTATGAGAAATGATTATGGCCCAAGAGGCAGTTTTATGAAAGATTTTACTGAGTTTTCGAACTATGATTTACTTCGTTTTTACACTGGGTTTTACTGAGAATTTTACTGAGATATACTGATATTGCACTTGTTTCAAAAGTTTTCTGGAAACTGATTTCGAACTCATTATTTGATGAATACTACGTGGTGACTTGGTGTTTTACTGGTTTGTGGAATTGTGTACATGTTCTGTGTGTTTATATTACTTAGACTGTGATTTATTTTCATTACTACTGAGTTGGAGTACTCATAAAGACTCCCTGTGCCTCTGTGCACAGATCCAGGTACTAGTTCGCAACAGTAGCTGACGCAGTTTGATAGCAGCATTTTCACGGGATTTCGAGGTAGCTGTCCAGCGTCCACAGCTTCTCCATTTCCCTTCCTTATTTAGTTTTAGCATTTGATTAAGAGACATATATTATAGTTTTAGCAGAGTTAGATTTATTTATTCTTAGATGCTCATGACTATTGACTCCAGTTCTTGGGATGTTTATTTAGAATATTATGGGGACGCTAAGACTTAATTATATTATTTATGCTATGGTTGCATGCTTATTATTTTATTGTGAACTGCTATAATTGAATAAACGCGTAGTAAGGTGATGGTTGGCTAGCCTAGTTCCACGATAGGCGCCATCACGGCCTGTTAGGATTTGGGGTCGTGACATTGTCGATATTAATATCCCTCTTGAAAGTGCAACATATAGTTATTCGTGCAAGAAAATATATTATTATAAATATAGTCCAATATTTAGGATGCTTGTCCTTGTACTTTATTTATTATAATTACAAACATAAACATATTGAAATTATTTTACACAAATTTAAAAGGATATTCTTTAGTTTGGAAGACGAAAGTTGATTTTGGGGATAAACACATACTTAGAAGCACGTTGACCAGTACCATAATTATTGCATGTATGACTTTATTGTCAAAACTTCTATATACTAACTAAGTACTATTTCTTCAAAATCAACCTATATCCAATGGAAGATCAATTTTAAATTAGTCTATTATATATACGATGACACTAACATACGTAAGAAATAATAAACTTTCATAATTGAAGGCCATTTGATATTAAAGTATTTAAATATTCTTCTTGGTAGTAATTATTGGTATCGATCATCTTCTGTTGAGTCAAAACTAAAAATATTTTCTTTATACCATAAAATTTAGCAATCAACCTTTTATTTGGTTGATCAACATATAGGTTTCTGCTAGCTAAGATAGATCTTTAATTTCTATCATTTACTTTGCAGAAATTGCATTTTAATCTAATGATGAAAATATTTTTCTTATTAAATGCATGTTAGGACCCAAACCATCCCGATCGTGATGGCGCCTATCGCAGTACTAGGCTAGCTGATTCGTTATTCATAGCATAACATAAAATCAACGGTCCGACCTCGGTGTCACTATCATGAGCATCTAGAATACAAGTCTGATACAGTCTACTCAATTGACAAGAGAAGTCTAATAAAATGAACAACTAGAAGATAGGAGGGAGAAGAGCAAGGTTTCGATCGTCGTGCAGCTACCTTGCTAAGATCAGGAATAAACTGAGGAAGAATCAATACTCACTTGGATGTCCCGTGGCACCTGGATATGCACACAGGGTGCAGGGAGTAACGTGAGTACGCCAACTCAGTAAGTAACCACCATAAATAGAGACTGAGTGCAGTGACGAACAGTAAAATCACATAAAATTCACAATATAAAGTCTCACTGAAAAACAACAAAGGGCAAATCAGTGTTCAAGTCGAAATATCACGTAAAAACTCTTGTTTCCATAAAAATCGTATAAAAATATTTTTCAACAGTTTCAATATAGGCTCAATATAAAAATAGAGTGAAAATAGTGATTTCATAACAAGCCCCTCGGGCAAAAATGTCACTCTTAAACAGCCCCTCGGGCAAGCCTCACAGTCACTCAAGAATAGCCCCTAGGTCATACCTTACCATCACTCATATAGCCCCTCGGGCATACCTCACTATCACTCATGCCTCCCAATCACTTGGCACTCGGCACTCGCACTCAGTAGGTACTTGCGCTCACTGGGGGTGTACAGACTCCGGAGGGGCTCCTACAGTGCAAGCGCTATATCGTTGCGGCGTGCGGCCCGACCCAATATCGCTGCGGCATGCAACCCGATCCATATATCGCTGCGGCGTGCAACCCGATCCATATATCGTTGCGGCGTGCAGCCTGATCCATATATCTATATATATTATTGCGGCGTGCAGCTCGATCCATATATCCTCACAATCAGGCCCTCGGCCTCACTCAGTCATCAACCTCACAAGCCACTCGGGCATTTTAGTAAAATCAGGGGACTCAGTCCAAAACAACTTTCATATATTTAAAAAAAATAGAGTAATGAAACTGAATTAAACAGTAAAGAAGAAAATCATGACTGAGGATATGCTTTCAAATCGAAACAGTGTGAGGATAGTATAAAATACCCCTGAAGGTCCAAGCAGTACAGGCACAAGGCCCCAAACATGGCGTTCAACCCAAATTATAAGGATTCTTTCTAAAACATATAGCAAATTATACAACTTAATTAAAATATGCAACTCTATAGTTGCTACGGGACGGACTAAGTCACAATCTCTAACAGTGCACGCCCACACACCCGTCACCTAGCATGTGTGTCACCTCAATGTAGTAAAATAGTACGAAATTCTGGGGTTTCATACCCTCAGGTCTAGATTTACAATCGTTACTTACCTCAATCCGAGCAAAATCCTACTCCGAAATGCCTTTGCCCCTTGGATCGGCCTCCAATCGACCCGAATCTAGCCACAATTAATTCAATTCAGTCAATACTAATTATAGTAATTAATTCCATATGAAAATACTAATTTTTCCAACAAAACCGGAAATTTAACTCAAAATCGCCTGTGTGGCCCACGTCTCGGAATCCGATGAAACTCACAAAATCCGACAACCCATTCAACCACGAGTCCAACCATACCAAAATTACTAAATTTCAATGACAATTCGGCCTCCAAAATCTTCAATTCTTATTCTCAAATCTCTAGGTCCAAATCCCCAATTTACACCTCAAAAACATGTAATCTAGTCGGATTATTCGATGATAATTCAATATTATGGAGTAGAAATGATCACAAGTGACTTACCTAAAGATTTACCATGATTTATTGCTCAAAATATCGCCCCAAGTCGTGTTCTTTCACCAAAAAAATATTAAATGAGCTAAAAAAACAGAATTAAAAACCTGATTCTGGTCGCTAAAAGCCAATTTTCGTCGCTAAAAGTGACAAATCTGGTCGCTAAAGGTGCACACCAGATCTGATGCACCGTCAGTCTTTAATTTCACTAAAAAGGTTCTAACTCTATCATACGAACTTGAAATTCGATGATTCTTGTTCCTATGAGTCCCAAATAATAATACGGATATAGTCCTTCAATCGAAACCCAATTCGGAGCTCATTTGCTCAGTGCGATACCCATTTCGCTCGCTAAACAATTAACTCATTTTTGGGGTTAAAAACCCAATCGCGACTTGATAAAATTAGACAAGACTTTCCAGATCACTCCTATAATTCATTATCAAAATCTCGTAAGTCTCAAATTTAATTTTCGATCTCTAGAATTAAAAATGGACCTTTATTACATGTTTATGCTCAAAACGACAAAATCTTCCAAAAACTCTTCCAAAACTTATCCGAGCCTCATGGGACCCCAACCAAGTATAATAACAAGTCCCATAATATGACAAAAACTTAGTGGATTCCTCAAATTACATCAAACAATGCTAAAAACCGTGAATCACACCTCAATTCAAGCTTAATGAAATTAAGAACTTCCAACTTCTATATTCGATGTCGAAACCTATCAATTCATGTCCAATTGACCTCAAATTTTGGACACAAGTCACAAATGACACTACGAATCTATTCCAACTTCCGGAATTCCATTCCGACCCCGATATCAAAATTTCCACTGCCAACCGAGAAACACCAAATTTCCAATTTCGCCAATTCAAGCCTAATTCTATTACGAACCTCCAAATCACATTGCGGACGCGCTCTCAAGTCCAAAATCACCTAAAATATCTAACCAAATTATAAAAATTCAAATTCAAGATCGAATACTAAAAAGTCAAAACTTGGTCAAACCTTTCAAATTTAAAGCTTCAAGTTGAGAATTGTTCTTCCAAATATATTCCGATTATCCTGAAACCCAAAAACGACGATTTACATAAGTCATAATATATCATACGGGGCTAGTCATGCCCGAGAACTGGCGAGCGAAGTGCAAATGCTCAAAACGACCGATCAGGTTGTTACAATGCACTACTATGATCCTTGGGGTTGATAACCAAGTGTTCTGGAAGAACCAAATCATTTTTTATTGGGTGCTCTTCTCCGTTTTCGACTGGAAGCAAGAAGTCACTGGATGTTGGACTTGTTCCCTTTTATATTTTTTGTTATTTGAATCATTTTTATTTGGTAAGCTAACTTTTACAGTCTCTATTATCGTCGATTTTGGAACTACTGAAAATACATGGCAAAAATCACCTTAAACTATTACTTTTCCGCCAAACGATTCATTGATATTCAATATATCTCTAAAATTCTAGGCAATTATTTCGATTCTTTTGACGCTTAGCCTTAAACCCTTCATCTCATATTATCAATTTGGCTTTCCTTATAAATTTAGTACTATTGCTCTACTTTGATAAATTTAAGATGGTTATTTCAGTTATTTGAAGAGGTAAATCAAATCTAAAGTGAGTTGTACGACCTCATAATAAAATCGTTGATGGTACACCACTTGTTATTATTGCTAACAGTATCATGCCTCTTGATCTGACATTTGCAACTAATGCATAGGAATATTATTTTGATTCCGGTGGAGGTATCTACAAAAGATAATCCCGATATACCAGAATCAACTCTTTATAATAAAGTCTTAAAAGCTTGTTGTCGTTCAAGATTTAACTTTGATATTGCTTCCTCAATCACTTGTATGGTCTTTTTAATATTATATTAATATGTTTCACTTTGTGATCTAATTCTTTTAATCTCTAACGTTTTTTTTATGGAATAAATTTATATACCCTAAGATATTTTTTGTAACTTGAAAAATAATTTTACTCGTATGATGAATATAAAAAATAATCACAATGAATTATTTTGCTAAATAATTAATTAAAATTTTATTTATTTGGTCTTAACATAAAATATAATTTATTTTCTGTTGATTCAGATTCTTAATGTTCATCTATTATTTTGAATATTTAATGATAATTATAATTTTATCTACCATAAATTTTATTTTCGAAGAGTAAAAAGATCTAATTAACATTCCACTGTTAGATCTTTATGTTGGCAAAATCATTAGTGGTATTGACTCTTACAACCCTTTTTCTTCCTCTTTCTCACATATGTATATTCTTAAAAAAAAATCTTTGTTCTTTAATAATTAGGTATATTTTTTAATATTACACGAGAAATTAATAATAAAATATTATTTGAGTAAGAAAGCAGTTCAAATATAATAAAAAAATATATTATCATGGGGATTTTTCTCTCAATTTCAACGTTTTATTCATTACTTTTATTTTTTCTTAATATCATATATTATTGAGTGATAATTTATTAATTGATTTTATCAAACCCTAATACATATTTTTAATAAGAATTAAATAGACAAAATTTTATTAATTTTAAATATTAAAAATTAACATAGAAGTTATTGTAGTCCAAAAAAAGTTATTAAAGTTATGTCTTTTCCTATGAATTCTATGTTTAATATTTTAGGGCTATTTTGGTCTATCAATATTGTATTCATACTTTTATAACAATATAAGCTCTCTTTTTTTGAAAAATAAAATGGACTTGGACAATATATTAAATTAGTAATTGGACAATATAATACGTTTTCAAATTAAATTAGTAATAAGCTTTTTTATAGAAGTATATTCTAAAAGTAATAGGATTACATGGCTAAGAGTATTAGGATTATATTAATAGGACTTCTTGTCACGATCCGGAATTCCCACCTTCGAAATCGTGATAGCGCCTAACATTTCACTTTCTAGGCAAACCAACATTAGAGTAAATTGCATGCCATTTCAGCTATTCAAGTAATTAAAACTCATTTAAACTGAAATGAAACTAACATGAAGTACGAAGTGACATAATGTCACAATCCAAAATCCACTAGTTGTGATGGCACATAACCTAACCCGCTAGGTAAGCCAACTAATAATTATTCAATTTCAATTATATTAACAAGGCAATTAAATGAAAGTAATTTACGGAATTTTATACATTTCCCAAGGATTGGTATTACAAATCATGAGCTTATAAGAATAGAGCTTACAAAGCAAAATACATAGTCTGTTTGAAAAGTACATAAACAGAACTTCATAATCTAAGGCTACCCCGAACAACAGAGGCAGCTACAACAAGGACACGAGTACATCTTCAAATCCACCGAACTCGGCAACAACAACAACCAACATCTACACGCAATGTGCAGAAGTCTAGTATCAGTACAACCGACCCCATGTACCGAGTAAGTAACAAACATAACCTTAGGTTGAAAGTAAAGGTGGGTCCAATACCGATATTCTACAACAGTTTATAACAACATAATAAAAGTAATAAAAAGTATCTCTGAAGTAAAAGTGCTCAGCTCATTTACAATTTCAGAAAATGATCGAATTTTTTTTCAATACCAAACCACATCGAATTTTTTTCCTACTTGACTCGGATAATCAATTTGATGGGATTTATCAATTGTTTTTGTACAGCCCTATTGGAAAATAAATGATTTGGGAGCCCAAATTAAGAGGGGAGGTCGTTTACCACTAGGTAAAAGCTTCTTCAATATCAAAGCATTATCCCACTTGAAAGGTATTTAAATTTTCGGATATTTAATTTATCCCCTTAATTTCTTCTTCGCAATAATTGCTCAACTACTAGACAAATATATATACTTGAGCATAGAAACGTTTTAAATTTGCATGCCAATATTTTTTCTATTCAGGTTGAGGCCAACTTGCCAAACTATGTGGATCTGCAACCCTTTCTCTCTCATATTCTTCTTTTTTCCGGTCCCTATTCATACATAGAATTCGAACTCGAGACCTCTGATCAAGAATAAAGATTATTTCCGTCCCACCAAAATTCATATTAATTATATTTTTCAAGTCATGATTTATATAAGAGCTCATCATTTCCTTTCTGGATTTTAAGCCAATATTGTTTTTAGTAGAATGATTAATCGAGTATGTCCTAGCTAGGCCCTTAATTATGCCAAACTCTTGTTAAACTAGCTACTCAATAATGATCCTAACAACCTGTTACTTTATTACACCCATAATCGACTAATCTCCGGAGCTTAATCCAGTTTTTGCAAGAAAGCATATAATAGGTGTTTTGATTATGGTAGATGTTTGAAAATACAACGATAATTAATTACGTCTCACACTGAAACAAGTTGAAGAAAATAGTTCCAAGTTAAAGACTTTGGTTAGAAAATAGTTCCAATGACTTATTGGTTCCGAAAATATAGTTCTGAAATAATACTTGTAAAGCATTTTCTTAAATTAACCATTTCTCTTTTGTAATCCAGAGACAAATTCCTATATATCTGATTCAAGAAAAAATTAAGAATATACTTCCAAAAACTAAACCACCACACTCTTCGATCTAGCTAAGCTTTGATTTCATTTGGTTTTTGAACTCCATATAGCAGTAAAATGTTATCAAAATGTGTCCTTGTTTTCGTTTATTATTTTAATAAAAATGATTTCTTTTCCTTGTTGCAGAGGGAATTTCTTTTTCTTTCTTTTTTTTCATAACGGAAACTAACTAGGGGAGGTAGAGCCTCAACTAAGGGTTCGGCCGATAACAATAGTTTTTGTTCAAATAATGTATTTGTGTTAAAAAATTCTTTAAATATATATACATATTAAATTTAAAATCTAATTATTAACATTTGACGCCATCGCTCCAAAATCTAAAACTCATAAAGTTAGAAATTTCGGCTCCTCTAAAACCAACTGTTTAGCAAAACAACTAGTACTACTTAGTACTTTTTTAAGCATTTACTGCGGAATGGATGCTTACCAAATTTCCTATTAGCTAACAGTAGTAGATGTGGACACTCTTGACCCCTCCCCCCTCCCCCCCTCCCCCCCCTTGTTTTCAAAGTATTTAATCTCATTTATGGTTCGGACCACTTTAATTATACCATTGCTTTCACCACGTATGATAGAAGTTTTTTTTTTAAAAAAAAAATTGGATAAGAAAATAATTTTCAAGGAGTATAAACAAAAAGATCCAGCCTTTAGTAATGTTACAAAATAGCACCTTGGTTTTAAAAATATTATGTATTAAATATTGAAATAAACAAATAAAAGAAAATTCGAAGGAGTAGTAAAATGATCCAGACCCTTAATTAATGTTGATCTTGTACACATTGCTTACGTACATCCACTACTCAATTGCTGAATATAACTTACTGGAAAGAATGCTTTTTCAGTTCTCAAGTATAAATGTTTTAATGGTTAATAGGTTCATCCACTTGGAGAATTAAATTTATACGACTTTTGAACAGTCAAAGCAATTTATAAGATACACGTTTTAAGATTGATGTAAAAAGGGCACTTTTATTGTTATTCTTTTCGATTTAAAATAAGTAATTTTTTGGTATTTTTTTTGTGATTCAAAATAAGTGTTTTTTCAGATTTTAAGAATGAATTAATTATTTTTTCCTACATTGTCTTTAGAGTAAATAGTGTTGGAATATGTGTTAGGAGTGTCTATCTGAGATAGTAATGGTTAATATAGTCAATTTCATTGTTAATTAATGCTACAAGGTGGATTTCTTATCTGTGTGAAATCATCCAAAAAATTACTTGTTTTGGACCGGTAATATTTATAACTAAGTCTAAAAAATACCCCATAGTTTTATAATTATCACAACTGTCCCAAATGGGCCCAGCCCTCTTTAAAAAAAAGGAAACCCTTCCAGCTCCCATTCCCGCTCCCAACCTCATTCCTCATTCCCAATTCACCAAAACTTACATTTTTCCTCTTCTTCTTCTTCTTCTTCTTTCTTTTGCTGTGTTCAATCTCTTCTTCTTCTTTCTTTAATCCCGATACTATACTTGTTCTTTGTTGAGAAAGATTGGTGAAAAAGAAAAAGAACAATAGGAGATTGATCCTTGCACCATTGAGAAACACTTGATCGTGATTTGCTAAATTGACTTGTGCATTATTCAACGGAGATATCAGTCTATTCGTCACTGTTGGTAAGTAAAGATTGGTGTTTAATCTTATTTTTTTATCTGCAGATATCATGTTTTATGTGATTCTTAAACATCCGGTGAGATATTTCAAACATCCGCTGAGATGTTTAGAACATCCTGATATAATTGTAGGTAGTTGTTTCAAACATCCTAAAAGTCCAATCAAGATGTTTCACTCAGGATATTTCAAATTTCTTAAGTATATTCTCAAGATGTTTTAAACATTTTCTTAGAAAGTTTGAAACATCATTAGGATGTTTGCAAAAAAGTTGATTCTTTATACCAATTATTTATATATTAGTGATATTTTAAGGTATTCCATTACAAAATGGTTGATTATATTATATTGGGAGTTGATTGTCATGGTGAATGGTGGAGTGCTCTACTCGTTTTACCTGGTGTTCGAAGAGTAAATAGACAGTTCTAATAAAGGTGCGTAAAGATGTTACACATGATGAGTTCGTTGACAAGATTATTGCCGGTTGTGAACTAACTTGTTATCCGAGTGATATCTCCATATAACTTACATGCATAGCATTGGTGAAAAGCACAAGAAAGCATCTCACTTTAAAATAAAGAATTATGATTGTTTGAGATATTATTTGGAAGATGAAAATATGACCATTCTAAGGGTATCTGTGGTTGAAAGATTGGTATAATTTACAAATTCACCTCCAATTGTACAACATGATAACCACGGATTGGATGATATTGAAGAAGATCTTTTGAATGTCGATATTCCAAAAATGGATCCTTTGAATATGAATATCCCAGAAACCGAAGAAGAAGAATATACAAACTTTCCTGGAGTTGAAGGCAACTCACAAGAGGTAGAACCAACAACACAAAGCAACCACAATTTTAAAGCCGACACGAAGTTTTATAAGGGTTTAAATTTCAAAAACAAGCGCGAGCTATTTGTGTCATTGAAGCTTGCTTCCTTGAAGGCTCCTTTCTGTTTCAAATAAGTGAAGAGTACTAAATTTGTGTATTGTGTCAAATGTATAGAAAATAATTGCAAGTGGTGGTTGCGAGCCATCAAATATATAAGTACTGCCATATTTTATATCTTGAGGTACAAGAATGAGCACACATGCAGGTCACAACACCTTACACAAAAACATCCACACGCCTCTGCGGATATTATTGGTGAATACATCCATTCTAAGTTTGAAGAGGGCAGAGGTCCATCGAACAAAGAAATTATGAAAACAATTCGTTTAGTTTTGGGTTGTAATATTAGTTATTGGAAGTATATGAAGGAAGGTCATTTTGCAAGGCTATGGTAAGAGTGTGACAACCCGGAATTTCCACCTTTGGGACCGTGATGGCGCCTAGCATTTCACTTGCTAGGCAAGCCAACGTTAGAGGATCTTTAAGCTAATTTTAATCATTTTCAATAAGTAAAAACAATTAAGCCGAACTGAAATTAATATTGAGTGCGAAATAACGTAAACATCAGTAATATCTAAGTACAACTTGGCTATGGAGTTACAATTCACAAGCTTCTAGAGTCTCTACAAACATGGTTTGAAATAAATACAATCTTCTTGAACGAAAAGAACGGTAAAATAGGGGAAATGGAATGGGTCTATAAGGTCTGCGGATGCCAGCAGATCTATCTCGAGTCTCCAAAAGCAAATCCAAGCTGAAGCGCCTCACGGACAATTGGGACCAGTACCAAAATCTGCACAAGAAGTGCAGAGTGTAATATGAGTACAACCCACCCAATGTACTCTGTAAGTGTCGAGCCTAACCTCGACGGGTATTGACGAGGCTATGGCAAGACACCCACATAAAATAAACATGTGCAGATAACAATATACGTATAACACAATAACAGATAAAAGCTACACATGTGATTTTGGGAGGGGACACGCGAAAGGGGTACAAGATACGATAAATACCGCAGGGAATGATAACAAGAAACACTCAATAAACTTTTAACCAGCAAAAACGAATAAACATAATGAACAAAACTGCATGGCATCACCCTTCGTGCTTTTACTCTCAACCTCAATATGAAACAATATATCGGCACGGAATCACCCTTTGTACCTTTACTCTCAACCTTACTGTGACTCAATAATAACTGCACAACATCACCCTTCCTGCTTTTACTCTCACTTTCATCATAATCAATAGATACATCATGACATCGCCCTTCGTGCATTAACACTCTCCCTTACCATATAACAATGAGCATAAATGGGAGATAGAATAAGCAAGAACAGGCCTCACATCAACAATGTTTCCACAATACCGACCTCAACTTCGTAAAACAATACTTAATTATCAAATAGCTCATAAATGCGAAAAGGAACGATCAATTTAGTAATTAACTAGTCGAAGCATGGATATCATGATCAAAGAAAGAAATAAGTTGCAAGAAAACAAGTCCCACCGAATGCTTTGACCCAACAACAACGCATAAGTACTCATTACCTCACATATACATTGTACCAAACATCTAAACATGTAACAAATAGGCAAACAAGTCCTAATCCCTCAATTCAAGTTTAACCACGACACTTACCTCGCTCCAAAGACCAACTCAAAGCTCTACCGGGGCCTTTTCCCTAGAATATGCTTCAAACCACTCGTCTCTAACCACAATTGACTCAATAATATCAAATATTTCTAAAGGTATCAATTACAATGCATAAATTTAGAATTTCAAAACTTTTTTCCAAAAAGTAAAAAATTGACCCGGGCCCGGTTGGTCAAACCCGAGGTTCAGATCAAATTCATTTACCCATTCACCGCCGAGCATGATTATTCAATTTGTTTCGGAATCTGACCTCAACTTGAGGTTTAAATTCCTGATTTACAAAAATCTCCAATTCTTCCTAAATCCCTAGTTTTATACCATGGAAGAACAAAGATTAGGGCTAGAAATAAATGGCTGATGTTAAAAATGAAATGAAATAAAATGAGTTAAAGTGTACAAACCTGTAAATTGATGTTGAGTTTTCCCTTAAAAATCACCTCTAGGCCGAGCTCTAATGGAGAGTTTATGAAAAAAAGGAAGAATCCCGTTTTTTGGTGTCTGTTTTAATCACTAGGCGGCAGGCCTTCTTCGCGTTCGCGAAGGGCCTGCCGTGTTCGCGAAGTGCAACAACCCAAGTGGCCTTTGCATTCGTGAAGGCTGTTCCCCCTGGACTTGGCGTTCGCGAGCCAGTGTTCATGTTCGTGTAGAAGAAAAGACTGACCCCTCCTCTCAAGTCCCTAAAGCTACGCGTTCGCGTGAAGCTGGTCGCGTTCGCAGAGGGTAAAATTTCCAACACTCTGCGGACACGACACAACTATCACGTTCGCGATGAAGAAAGTCCCACCCAACCTAGCTCATTCTTTGCGATCACGTGAGTACCTTCGCGATCACGAAGAAGGAAACCAGATGACAACTGAAGCTAAGGAAAATACCAGATTTTCTAAGTTCCAAACCACCCGTAGCCTATCTGAAAACTCACTCGAGCCCTAGGGTCTCCAAACCGAATGTGCACACAAGTCCAAAAACATGATACAAACTCGCTCGCATGATCAAAACCCCGAAATAGCACCTAAAACTACGAATCAGACACCAAACCAAATTAAATTTTCAAGAAAACCTTAGAATTTCTATTTTAACAACTGGACGTCCAAATCACGTCAAACAAACTCTGTTTCTCACCAAATTTGACAAACAAGTCATAAATATAGTAATGGACCTATACCGAATTTCGGAACCAAAATATGGACCCAATATCAATAAAGTCAAACATTCGTCAAACATTCTTAGTCATTAAGCCTTTACACCTCAATTTTTCAACAAAAATACGAAACTCGAGCTAGGGACCTCAAAAATCGATTTCGGGCATATGCCCAAATCCCAAAATCACAATACGATCCCACCGAGACCGTCAAACCATGGATCCAGGTTCGTTTGCTCAAAATGTTGATCGAAGTCAACTCAAATAGACTTTAAAGGTAAAATTTTATATTTTATCAATTTTTAAAATAAAAGCTTTCCGTAAAAAGACTGGACTATGCACGAAAATCGAGGAAGGCTAAAATGAGATATTGGATGCTTCGAAATACTGATTTAAGGTTTAAACCTCTAGATGACCTACGTGATCATCACAAAGAGGGACTCCAAAGCACAAGTATGCAATTTTAGATGCGTATCGCTACGCGCTTAGGAAGGAAAATGAAGGATGCAAGATGACACTAAAGCTTGATAACTGTGGGAAGGTTCAGTACCTATTTGTAGCTTATGAAGCTTGCATTCAGGGGTTTTCGTTTATGAGGAAAGTCATAGCCGTTGATGGGACATTTCTAATGGGAAAGTATCGTGGAGTGGTCTTGTCTGTCGTGGCACAGGATTCAGAAAATAAATTTTTTCCTGTGGTATTTTGTGTAGTAGACAAGGAGTGTGATGCCGCAAATGAATAATTTATTGAAATTTTATCCAGCATACACACTGATTGTGTTCAGTTATGTATAATTTCTGATAGGCACATAAGCATAGCAAATGATATCTCGAAATTTTATCCTCAGGCTCATTGCGGATTTTACATGAGGCACCTTGCTAAAAATATTCGCAAAAATTTTCATTGCAGAGATTCTCTTCACCATTATTATTCTGCAGCTAAAGTATAAAGGGATTGATGAGTTCAATGATCATTTTCAACAAATCAAAGTTAACGATGTAAGAGTTGGTAAATCATTTGAGGAGGATGTTGGGTTTCATAAATAGAGCAGAGCGCACTTCCGTGGTAACAAGTACGTTAATGTGAACTTCCCTGGTAAAACATCTTTGAAGGTGTTCGAATCATTCCCTAAGATGTTTGACACATCTCTTAAGGTTTTGAAACATCTCTTAAGGTGTTTCGAACATCTTTTTATATGTTTTAAACATCTCTTCAGATGTTTCAGGCTTCATATGAAATAGGTTACTGGACTTCCCAGTTCAAACATCTTACGAGATGTTTTGGACATCTTACGAGATATTTCAAATATCTTTTACGATGTTTCAAACATCTCTTAAGATGTTTCAAGCTTCACATGAAACATGAAACTACATTTATATTTCAAACATCTTACGAGATGTTCCTAACATCTATGAAAATGTTCCCAACGTCCATCTATCCTGACGTTTGAAACATTTGCTAGATGTTTGACCGTTGTTGCTTATATTCCAAATTCTAAAAAAAATTCTTATATGTTATTATTTCAGGTATGGAGTATTGATCACAAACATTGTCGAGTCAGTTAACTCAATGTTTCTACTCGAAAGAGAACTCCCCATCACCGCCCTATTTGATGCTATTAATAGGAAGTTTGCTCACAAATTTCATGAGAGGTGTATACAGTTCCTCGACACTCCAATCATTCGTATCCCTTCAGTTGAAAAGAAGATTAATAAAATGCAACTTTGGGAGACAGGCTATTGGTCCATCCAATAAGGCAACAGGTGTTCCACATCACCGGTCATGGTGCGGTTGCAAAGATTGATCTACGCAATAGAACATATTCTTGTAGAGAGTTCGACCTAGACAAAATACCTTGTCCACACGCTATGGAAGCCTTTATAGTTGAGTTTGGTGCTCAATACGGAATGAGAATTTATGACTATACTTCTGAGTTTTGTTATATAGACACATACATGAATGCATATGTCATAGAAATTAATGCGGTGCTGTAACGACCCGGTCGGTCGTTTTGAGAGTTAACACCCCGATCCCCTAATAACTACTTCTCCCATGTCGATTTATGTTAATGGAACTTGTCGGAGCGTTGAGTGGTGAAATCCAGAGTGATTTGGACACTTAGTCCATAAATATGGAATTTAGCCTTAGAGATTGGGCCATGGCTAGAACTGTGTGAAGACGGATCCAGAATGGAATTTTGTTGACTCCGTAAGCTTCGTTGGGTGATTTCGGGGTTATGAGCATGTTCGGAATGTACTTTCGATGTCGATTGTGTATTTAGGCTAGAATTGGCGAAAGTTGAAATTTTGGCGATTTCGGCCGATAGGTGAGATTTTGATATCAGAATCGGAATGGAATTCCGAAAGCGACAGCATGTCCGTAATGTCATTTATGAACTGTGTGAAAAATTTGAGGTCATTCAGATGAGTTTTGACGTGTTTCGACATCCGATGTGAATTCTAGAAATTTCATACGTTCTTAGGCTTGAATCTATGCATAATTGATGATTTTGATGCTATGAGATGTGTTTTAAGGCTCGACCAAGTTTGAACAAGGTATTAAGGTCAGTTGGTAGATTTGGTTGAGGTCTCGGGAGCCTCAAGGTTGTTTCAGATGCCCAACCGGTGAATTTGAAACTTTGAGAACAACTGAACCATTGCTGGTTCTGGTGTCTCGCACCTGCGATGATTTTCCCGCAGGTGCAGACACGCAGGTGCAAAAGATAGGTTCACAGATGCGGTTTG
Source organism: Nicotiana undulata (assembly GCA_005239495.1). Classification (NCBI taxonomy): domain Eukaryota; kingdom Viridiplantae; phylum Streptophyta; class Magnoliopsida; order Solanales; family Solanaceae; genus Nicotiana; species Nicotiana undulata. The sequence continues at coordinate 43,714 of ML281273.1, read as the reverse complement.
AGTGGGGGTTTCCAGTGGTCGTAGGTGCGGTCTGGGTTCCGCAGGTGCGGGACCGCAGATGCGGCCAAGTGACCGCAGGTGCGACCCCAACCTTCTTAAGTGACTTCCGCACCCGCGATAGATTCTTCGCAGGTGCGGCATCACAGGTTGGGCCCCAAGGTCGCAGGTGCGGAATCCCTGTGCTTGTTATACCAAAATCCGAGGGGTAGAAATTCATAACTCCAAAATCGATTGAGAGCTCGGAATTTGACGATTTTCAGTGGAATTCGAAGAAGATAATCATAGGTAACGTTGTCTAACCTTAATCCAACTTTATATCAATAATCTCTATCATTTTCCTCAATCTAATCAATAAAATTGGATGAAAAATCATGAAATTGGGATGAAACTTCCCCAAGTAGAAATCTGAGGGTTTAGAGAGATTTAGGCGTCGGATTTGGATGATTCTTGTTCGAGTGAGTTCATGCGAATGGGTGTTCGGAAATATAATTTTTACCCGATTTCGAGACATGGGCCCGAGGGACTTTTTGGGCGAATTTCCTAATTTTGCGTATTAGCTTAGAGATAATTAGCTATTCTGTTCCCTTGAAGTGATATTTACATTATGCAATCGAATCGAATATATTTGGGCCACCCGGAGTCGGATACTCGTGGCAAGAGCGTGGTATTGAGTTGATTAGCGCAGTCAAGGTAAGTGGCTTGCCTAACTCTGTGTTGGGGATTTCCCTTAGGTATTTTTATACTGATTTAACTATGTGGACGCCGTGTACGTGAGGTGACGGGTGCGTACACGGGTCATTGTTGCTAAATTCCCGCTTTTCCTTTCATGACATAAATCATTTCATTCCTATATTACTGCTTCATGTTATAACTGATTAGTTAGCATAGGAATGAGCATGCCTACCTATTTTCACTTGAATTCCCTGTATTTGCTACTATTTGCTCCATGCTTAGGTAGTATTACCTTATTCTTGCCTATTGTTTTCTTGAGTTTTCTAATTAAGCCGTACCCAATAGAACTCTGCATCTCATATTTAAATAGGGACTACGGACCGAGATCTGGGAGTTTCCCCCTGTACTGCATTGCATATTTAAATTGGGACTACGGACTGAGATCCTGGATCTTTCCCCCTATACTTAAGGGTGTTCATAAAAACCCGAAAAACCGAACCAAACTGAAAACCAAACCAAACCGACCAAAAAAACCGATACTTTTTGGTTTGGTTTGGTTTTGGTTTTGAATTTTAAAAATCGATTAAATTTGGTTTGGTTTTGGTTTTAATTAAAAAATAACCGAACCAAACCGACTATAGGAGTAGCTATTTCAAATTTATTATTACACCTATATATATGTATATTTTTATACAAAGTTTCAAAACTTTTATGGTTAATGTTAATCGTTTGCACTTTTAGTATAATTCTTTACCTTTATATTTCTAGTTTGATTGGTAGTTTTCTTTTGTTAAGTGTGAGAATCCATTTCATGTTAATTTTTTTTAATTAAGTTCTTAAATTATTCATCACAATTTGATTCAATTATCATCAATATATTTTAGTAAATAATAGATTTCTCAAAGGGCAATTGATTTGATAGTGTCACGTTGAAGTTGTGGTCGCCAGAATATGTGTTTGGTAGTGTATGTCTTATATTTAAGAAAAAACTGACAAATAACTGAAAAAACCGAAAACCCGACATAAACCGAATCGATGAAAACCGACTTAATTGGTTTAGTTTGGTTCTAATATTTGAAAAACCGACTTAATTGGTTCGATTTGGTTCTAATATTTGAAAAACCGACTTACTTGGTTTGGTTTCTTTTTAGGGAAAAATCGATCAAAACTGAACCATGAACACCCCTACCTGTACTACATAGTATATTAAAATTGGGACTACGGACTGAGATCCGGGAGCTTTCCCCTGTACTGCATTGCATATTTGCTGTTGAGACATATGTTGTGCTGAGCCGAGGGCTCTTCTTTATTATTTCTTTCAGTTTTCCTTTAAATTCTGCTTATTGTAGCTATTTATATGTCACTGTTCAAACATATAATTGTCTTATTTTCAAACTCAGTAGAGCCTTAACCTGACCTCGTCACTACTTTACTGGGGTTAGGCTTGGCACTTACGGAGTACCGAATGTGGAGTACTCACGCCCTTTCCTGCGCATGTTTTCCCCATGTGCAGATCCAGATACCAGTACACAACGTTTTTGCTAGGAGTTCTACAACAGCTGTTAGGAGACCGCGAGGTAATTCAGCAGCGTCCGCAGAATCCCACGTGTCCCTATCTACTCTACTACAGACTTAGGAGATATAAATTTACACTTTTTTCTTTGTTCCGTTGTATGGAGCTATAGTCGTATAAAGCTTGTGGTTTGTGACATTCCGGGTTTTGGGAAAGTAAAAGTTGTAGATGCCGAGCGGATAAATTTTATAGTATTACTTCATCTTTACTATTTTGTTATTATTTTTCTTATTTTTCCGCAATTTAGGCTCACCTAGTCGTAGAGACTAGGTGCCGTCACGAGACCGAGCAGAGGGTAAATTCGGGTCGTGACAAGTTGGTATCAAAGCGTCTAGGTTCATAGGAGTCACAAGTCACAAGCCGGTTTATTAGAGTCTCGCGGATCGGTGCAGAGACATCCGTATCTATCTTCGAGAGGCTATGTAACTGTTAAGAACAATCATATTCTTTGGAATTCCTTATCGTGCTAGTTACTGTCATCAAAATTCTTAAACTCTATTCTATTCTTGCTTACAGATGGTTCGTACTCGTACCAAACGTACTGATGACCAGGCACCCGAGCCCCCAGCCAGAGCCGTTAAGGGCAGGGGCAGGGGCATAGGACGAGCACGCGGTGCAGCCCGAGCACCGGCGAGAGCAGAGGCAGAGGATCCCCCAGCAGCCACAATTGGAGGGGCACAAGAGGGCCCTACTATTACTCCAGCCCTACAGGAGACATTGGCTCAGTTTTTGAGTGCCTTCAGTACTCTGTCTCAGGTGGGACTACTTCCGATAGCCCCAGCTACATCCCAGGCCGTGGGAGGGACATAGACTCCCGCAACCCATACTCCTGAGTAGAGGGTTCATATTGGGCAGGTTCCAGAGTATATTCCTATGCCCCCAGCATCTCCAGCTCAGCATGAGACTAGTATAGCTGTTCTTGAGGCAGAGCAGCTCCGACTTGAGAGGTACAAGAAGTACCACCCACCTGAGTTTAGCGGACTAGCTTCAGATGACGCCCTGGGTTTTCTTGAGGGGTGTCATCGCATTCTCCGCACTATGGGTATTGTGGAGACAAGTGGGGTTTCTTTCACTTCTTTCCAGCTGAGGGGAGCAGCTTATCAGTGGTGGCGTGCTTTTGAGCTGAGCAGTCCGGACGAGGCAGCTTCACTTACTTGGGCTCAGTTCTCAGAGATATTCCTACTTGAGTTTGTCCCTCAGAGCTTCAGGGATGCTTGGCGTGCGGAGTTTGAGCAGCTACGCCAGAGTACCATGACTGTGTCAAAGTATGCAGTCCGTTATAGCGACTTGGCTCGCCATGCACCAGCTTTGGTTGTCACTGTCAGAGAGAGGGTTCGACGTTTTATTAAGGGACTCCACCCCTGTATTCGGACCAGCATGGACAGAGAGCTGGAGACAGATATTACTTACCAGCAGGGCGTGAGTATTTCCCGGAGGATTGAGACTATGTTAGTCCGGGACAGGGAAGAGAGAGAGGCCAAGAGGTCTCGAGAGACTGGTCATTTTTCAGGAGTCCGTACACCAGCAGCACGCTATGGTAGGGGTTTTGTGAGTCACCCCGTTCATTCAGCTCTTCTAGAAGCCATTGATATTTCGGCTCCTTCTAGACCTTAGGAGCCTTATTATGCACCACCAGTATCTCAGGTGCCTCCTACTCGAGGTGCTATCACCGGCCAGTCCAGCAGGCCAGTTCAGAGTCAGCATCAGCTGCCACATCCTCTGAGGGGTTGTTTTGAGTGTGGTGACCCTCGTCATGTGATAAGATATTTCTCCAGAGCTAGGAGGGGTGCACCACCTCAAACTTATCAGGTTCCACGCCTTCCACTAGGTCCTCCAGCTATTCTTCTTGCCCCAGCTGCTACCCCACCATCTCAGGCAGCTCGAGGTGGAGGTCAGAGAGGTCGAGGTCACCCTAGAGGGGGAGGCCAAGCCAGGTACTATGATCTTCCATCCCGTTCCGAGGCCATTGCTTCGGATTCAGTCATTACAGGTATTGTTCCCGTTTGTCATAGGGATGCATTGGTATTATTTGACCCAATCTCTACATATTCGCATGTGTCTTCTTATTTTGCTTCACATCTGGGGATATCTCGGGGTTCCTTGAGTTCCCCCATTTATGTTTCTACTCCTGTGGGAGATTCTCTTGTTGCGGACCGCGTATATCGGGCGTGTTTGATTGTTATCAATGGTTTTGAGACCAGGGACGATTTATTATTACTCAGTATGGTAGATTTTGATGTTATATTGGGTATGGACTGGTTGTCTCCCTACTATGCTATTCTTGATTGTCACGCCAAGACCATGACGTTGGCTATGCTAGGACTACCGAGGTTAGAGTGGAGAGGTTCCTTAGAGTATACTACCCGTCGAGTCATTTCTTTTCTTAAGGCTCAGCGGATGGTCGAGAAGGGGTGTGATGCGTATTTGGCTTATGTGAGAGATGTTAGTGCTGAGACCCCTACAGTTGAGTCAGTTCCAGTTGTTAGGGACTATCTTGATGTATTTCTAGCTGACCTTACGGGTATGCCGCCCAATAGAGACATTGATTTTGGCATTGACCTGTTGCCGGGCACTCAACCCATTTCCATTCATCCCTATCGCATGGCTCCTCCTGAATTAAAGGAGTTGAAGGAGCAGTTGCAGGAGTTTCTTGACAAAGGTTTCATGAGACCCAGTGTATCACCTTGGGGTGCTCTGGTGTTATTTGTGAAGAAAAAGGATGGTACGATGCGTATGTGTATTGACTACCGGCAGCTGAATAAAGTGGCAGTGAAGAACAGGTACCCATTTATTTGACCAACTACAGGGTGCTAGGATGTTCTCCAAGATTGATCTTCGTTCGGGCTATCATCAGTTGAAGATTCGGGAGCCAGATATCCCGAAGACTGCCTTTAGGACAAGATATGGCCACTATGAGTTCCTTGTTATGTCATTTGGGCTGACCAATGCCCCAACAACCTTCATGCACCTGATGCAAAACGTATTTCGGCCATATATTGATACTTTCGTCATCGTGTTCATTGATGACATTCTGGTATATCTCGTTCCCAGGAGGACCATGTATTGGTAAAAAAGAGTCTCACCCGTAAGCTGATTCTAAACAACTCAGCCGACTACGTGGACCAAGGAAAACGCGACAACTGGATATGATTCTATAAAGAGGTACGTAAAAAAGAGGCACAGATCAATAAACCTTCGAGTCCATCAGCCACGGGAAATTCAACATGATTAAGACGGGGAAGAGACACGGTCAGGGTGAATCCGGACAGAGCTACGGACAGATTCAAGGATCCTCTATTAATGATCCATACGTTATGTGACCTTCATGCAACAGTTACGGTTACCCTTTGTAACGCCTCATTAATATAATAATTAATCATTAATGGGCGATCATTGCAAGAATCAGACCTTATATTAAGAAACTCCCTATATAAAGGAAGGGGATATAACTTTTAAAGGGTATCTAGACTGCGAATACAACACACTTTACTTTTCGGCGTATCATACTATTGTCTTTTACTTATACTTCTTTATTTAATATTTTTTCCTTGATTATCAGTAACCCGCGTTCATTCTAAAAACAACTTTGGTCAAAGGATCTAATTCTTTGGTTAAACAAATTGGTTCCATTACCTGGAATCTGATAATCTTTGTTCACTTTTCCATTGATATCCTCTAAACTATGTCGAACTCCAACGACAACAACCAGCAGAGGAATGGAACCCCAGTTCCATCACCTCAAGGAACCCCCGGTGGTTCAAGGGAACCATCCCCAGAAAGATCTGGTAACAACTGCAATAATAATGAGCAAACGGTAGAACAAGATCGAATAAAGCAAATGATTGCAGAGTACGTGGGACAAGCTTTGCAAGAATTTGCAAGGGGATTACCAGCAGCACCACCTGTATCACTGACACCACTTCCAAACTATAGAGTCACCGGGGAAAATCCTCAATCTGGATTGATAAACTCGGCAAGGGGTGACACTCCTAATGAATCTCTCGAAGCAAGACCAGGTATGACTAATAATTCTGAATTACAAAATTTACTGCTAACCATGCAGAAACAGATGAAGGAACAAAACGATCGAATCGAGCAAATTCTTGGAGTACCACCTATTATCAAAGGCATTGATGTTGATAGATATTCTCAACAACCTTGGAAACCAAGCGCAACACCCTTGCCTATACCCAAGAAGTTTAAAATGCCTGACGTTCCCAAGTATGATGGAACAACTGATCCGCGCGACCATATGACTGCTTTTACTACTGGAGTAAAGGGCAACGACTTAACTAAACAGGAGATTGAATCAATCCTTGTCAAAAAATTTGGAGAAACACTCACCAAAGGAGCCCTAACATGGTATTCTCTTCTCCCTGAAAATTCTATTGACTCTTTTGCTGAGCTTGCAGATTCGTTTATAAAAGCACACTCTGGTGCACAAAGAGTTGAGAAAAGAATGGAATACATATTCAAAATAAAGCAAGGAGACACGAAACTACTCCGTGAATTTGTAGACAGGTTCCAACGAGAAAGATTGCAATTACCCAGGGTGCTTGATAATTGGGCAGCCATGGAATTTGCAAGCAATCTAAATGATAAAAGCTCGGTAGCCACGAGGAGACTCAAAGAAAGTCTAAGATAATTCCCAGCTACAACATGGAATGATGTATATAACAGGTACAACACTAAACTTAGAATAGAAGAAGATATCATTGCTCGTTCGAGAGATGAAGATCATTCTAGATCTAGACGTCCTGAATCAGACAGGATATCAGGTAAAAACAGGTACAATCCTTACTTAGGACCATCAGGACGTGAAACCCGTCCAAGGTTCGAAAATACTAGGTCAGATTATAGACCACCAAGCAGAGACGTGGGCTCATCCTCATCCAGATCTAGAAAGGATCGAGATGAACGATCTAGAGGTAATGTCCGAGTTGGGAATCATATCTTTAATGTAAGTACTCCTGAACTTGTTTCAATATTAAGAAATATGGGAGATAAGGTTAAATGGCCCAAAGAGATGCAGTCAAACCCAAATAAAAGGAACCCAGATTTCTGGTGTGAATTTCATAATGATCATGGACACAGGACTGCAGATTGCAGATTCCTACAAGGCGAAATAGAACACTTATTGAAACAGGGCTATTTAACAGAATTGTTTAGTGATAAAGGTAAACATGCATATATGAAGAACATGCAGGAGCCCCCAAAGCCTCCTTCTCCAAAGCGAACCGTCAACGTGATACATGGAGGAGAGGAAGTAAGCAGAATAGTTTGCCAATTAGCATCGAAGGTCACAATTACCTATAGAAAGTGGGTTTGAGAAGATCTAGCTGAAAATGAAATAACCTTTGATGATGCAGATTTTGGCGGGCTAATGCTTCCCCATAACGATGCTCTGGTAATATCCTTACTCATTCATGACACTAACGTTAAAAGAGTGTTGATTGATCCAGGTAGTTCAGTCAATATTATCTTGTTAAGAGTCGTGGAAGAAATGCTCATGGTAAATCAAGTTATCCCAAAGGCACGAGCCATATCAGGGTTTGATAACTCAACAGTGATAACCGAGGGACAGATCGAACTAAACACTTACGCCGATGGAGTAACTAAGAGCATCAAATTCCAAGTCATTGATACTAACATGGCTTATAACGTAATTATGGGAAGGCCCTGGATCCATGAAATGAAAGCAGTTCCATCCACTCTTCACCAGGTAATCAAATTTCCCTCAGAATGGGGAATCAGACAAATTAGGGGTGATCAATTCCGTAGCACTTTATAACAAAAAAGAGACGAAAGAATCGGAAGACAGAGGAATCTTCCAAATAGATGTCACTGGTCAAACAGGTACGGAAAACGTTACTGACCAAACAGGTACGCAAGAAGTGAATGTTCAAACAGATACGGGAAGAGATACCCACGAGAAGGTGACCACGGGATATGCGTTGGAACACATAGATGTGGACTCTAGACCGGATGTCATTCATCAACCAGAAGAAGATGAACACATCAAAACAACTACGGAAGAGCTCGAAGTTGTTCCATTGTTTGAGCAAAAACTTGAACAGAAGGTGTATATAGGAACGGGGCTGAGCCCCGATCGAAAAGGTACGTTAATTGATTATTTAAAGGCTAACACAGATTGCTCTGCGTGGTCCCACTCAGATATGACAGGTATTCCAACAGAAGTGATGACTCATAAACTAAATGAAGATCCATCCTTCGTATCTGTTAAGGAGAAAAAAAGAAAGCAAGGACCATTCAAGAACCAAGTGATTGATGAAGAGGTACAAAAACTCTTGAAAATTGGTTCGATACGAGAGGTAACATACCCTAATTGGTTAGCTAATACTGTGGTAGTACCTAAAAAGAATGGCAAATTCAGGGTATGTGTAGATTATACAGATTTAAATAAAGCATGCCCTAAATATTCATTCCCATTACCACATATAGATCAAATGATTGATGCCACCGCAGGTCATGAATTATTAAGCTTTCTAGATGCATATTCTGGTTATAATCAGATTAAAATGGATCCCTCAGACGAGGAAAAAACCTCCTTCATTACAAACAGGGGGACTTACTGTTATAAAGTCATGCCTTTTGGCTTGAAAAACGCTGGAGCCACCTATCAGAGGCTGGTAACCAAGATGTTCCAAGAACATCTGGGAAAAATGATGGAAGTCTACATTGATGATATGCTGGTAAAATCAACACGGGCGGAAGACCATTTCCAGCACCTTTCTATTACTTTTGATATTTTACGCAGGTACAATATGAAGTTAAATCCAAAAAAATGCGCTTTTGGTGTACAATCAAGTAAATTTTTGTGTTTCCTTGTATCAAACAGGGGAATAGAGGTAAATCCCTCTCAAATTAAAGCTATAGAAGAAATACCTGATATACTAATAAATAAAAAGGAAGTTCAAAGACTGACAGGGAGAATAATAGCTTTGGGAAGATTTATTTCCAAGTCTTCCGAAAAATGTTTTAAATTCTTTTCAGTCCTCAAAAAGCAGAATCAGTTCGAATAGACTGAAGAATGTCAGCATGCCCTCAAGAATTTGAAGGCTTATCTATCAAAACCTCTGCTGCTGTCAAAGACAAAAGAAGGGGAAAAATTATACATCTACCTAGCTGTCTCAGAAATTGCTGTAAGTGCAGTATTGGTAAGAGAAGATAAAGGTAAACAATCACCTATTTATTACGTAAGTAAAACTTTACTAGATGCTGAAACCAGATATCCACATCTAGAAAAGTTAGCCTTAGCTTTAATAATGGCATCTAGAAAATTACGACCCTATTTTCAATGTCATCCAATCACTGTCGTGACTTCATATCCTTTAAGAAATATATTGCATAAGCAAGAACTGTCAGGAAGATTAGCCAAGTGGGACATAGAATTAAGTGAGCATGAAATAATATATCAGCCTAGAACTGCAATTAAGTCACAAATATTAGCTGATTTTGTTGCTGACTTTAGTAGTAACATTGCCCCTGAAGTGGAAAAGGAGTTACAACTCTTTAACGGTGCTAATCCGGGTCTATGGACCCTATTTACTGATGGCTCTTCCAATATAAAAGGTGCCGGCTTAGGCATAGTCTTAATATCACCCACGGGTGAGAAGACACAACAAACTATTAAATGTTATCCTATAACTAACAATGAAGCAGAGTACGAAGCTGTCATTGCAGGCCTCGAACTAGCACGAGAACTCTCAATCGAGAAAATCGTAATCAACAACGACTCCCAACTGGTAGTAAATCAAATGCAGGGGACTTACATCGCTCGAGAGACTCGAATGCAACAATATCTGGAAAAGGCACAAGAACTCGTAACACAATTCAAAACATGGAAGGTAATACAAATACCTAGAGAAGAAAATGCATATGCAGGTGCATTAGCAAACCTCACAGCAGTTACAGAAGTAACAAACAAAGACAATGCAATTGTCGTTCATCTATTCCATTCATCAATCGACCGAGACAGAAATGAGGTAACTTTCAACAATTTAACTTGGAATTGGAGAAACGAAATTCTTAATTTTTTGCAGAATGACACCGTACCTGAAGACAAGAAAACAACTCAAGCACTTTGTCGCAAAGCTGCACGGTACTGCCTCATTCGCAACTCATTATATCGCAAGATGTTCGGAGGACCCCTAGCTAAGTGCCTCAGACCTAATCAAACAGAGTTCGTGATGAAAGAAGTCCATGAAGGACACTGTGGAAATCATTCGGGAGCGAGATCCTTGGTAAAAACCTTAATCAGAGCCGGGTATTATTGGCCTAAGATGGAAGAGGATGCCGAAAACTTTGTATCCAAATGCGACAAGTGCCAAAAGTTTGCCAATAACATACATCGACCGGCAAAATTATTGCATCCAATCATATCTCCATGGCCTTTCATGAAATGGGGGATGGACATAGTGGGACCTCTTCCCCCAGCTAAAGGACAGGTACAGTTTCTGCTCGTACTTACTGACTATTTCACAAAATGGGTAGAGGCAGAAGCGTTCAAACAAGTACGGGAAAAGGAAGTTAAAAGCTTCTTATGGCGAAACATAATATGCCGCTTTGGGATACCAAAGGAGATCGTGTGTGATAATGGCCCACAATTCATAGGCTCTCAAATCATAGAATTCTTTGAAAGCTGGCAAATCAAACGGATCACTTCAACGCCGTACCATCCCGTGGCTAATGGTCAAGCTGAGTCAACAAATAAAATCATCATCAACAATATAAAGAAGCGGCTAGATAAAGCCAAAGGAAATTGGCCTGATGAATTACTAGCGATATTATGGGCATACAAAACAACATCAGAAACAACCACGGGAGAAACTCCATTCGCACTTGTCTATGCCTCAGAAGCCTTAATACATGTGGAGATTGGCGAACCAAGCATAAGGGTTATAACAGCCACGGAGGAGGCAAACAATGATGAGTTACAGATTAATTTGGACCTGCTCGAACCACAAAGGGAAGCAGCATTAATACGGATGGCAACTCAAAAACAAATCATAGAGCATTACTACAACCGAAAAGCTCATCTCAGACACTTCAAGAATGGGGACTTCGTCCTCAAAAAAGTCTTTCAATCAACAAAAGAAGTAGGCGCAGGAAAGTTGAATCCAAATTGGGAAGGACCCTACAAAGTCTGAGGCATAGCTGGGAAGGGTGCCTACGAATTGGAAGCCATGGACGGAAGAATCTTACCAACAAGCTGGAACGCCATCCACTTGAAGAAGTACTACTTCTAAGGAAAAGAAGTATCCACGATCAGGTATCACACGTTCAATTTTATTTTGAACATCTAAAAGTTTACTAACTTTTTCAGATGATAGGCATAAAGCTAACCCATCACCAGATGATGATATTAGACCTGCTAAGACGCGAGGAAATAACACAATTCCCGGTCTAGGGTTACCCTTTCTGATGGACATTTTAAAGGGTTAAGCAGTCATCATCTAAAAAATTATATACCTTCGAGTCCCGCACGTTTTTCCTTTTCAGGAAAAGGACCACAAGGAAGGAATAGTCAAGTGCTCGAGATTTCATTCTTCAAAGCTCAAACACTTGGGGGACTATACAGTATGGAAGGCTAAGACGAAGCAAAGAAGACTATCAGAGAGTCAAAGATCGAGCCTGAAGATCCATCTACCCAACAAATCAAGTTATACGAGCAAAATCGAAAGAGCTGGAGACTCAAATTCAAAGCCTAAATAAAAAAACCTTCGAACATGTTCGGTTTAAAAGGCAAAATATTAGCTACGAAGAAGAAATGCACATCTTTGTACTTATTCAAAACTGTTGTAACAAAAATAGTTAAGGGGTAAAAGATCATCATTATTGTACTCATTCAAAAACTGTTGTGATTAAAAACAGTTACGAAATCTTTGTACTCAAATAGTAAACTGTTATCGAATAAAACAGTTACGGATGAAAGATCAAAACCCTTGTATTTTCTCAGAATATTGTTATCAACTAAAACAACTACGGATGAAAAAGCATTTCCCTTGTACTTATTAAAAACGGTTGTCAACAAAAATAGTTACGGGTAAAAGCCCTGATCATTATAAAAATTGTTACTAATAAAAAATAGTTGTTTCCTTGTATTTATTCGAAAAAAACTGTTACCTATGAAAAACAGTTGCAACATGAGTTTTAGATGATAAATCAAACACATGTACAATGTCATGAAAGTTCAAATGAAAAACTTTCTTCAGACGCATTCTCAAACATGTGAAAAATTCCTATCACTCTATTGCATTAATACACCATTATGAAGTTGAGACGTCTTCTTCATTAAGTGTCAATAAAAAAGAAAGGGCCCTCTTTCACAAACAAAGCCTATTACAAATAAGGCTCACATTTTATACAACACCGTTCCTACTATGAAAAGGTACGAGTGATTTCAGCATCTTCATGCAAAAATTCAGAGGTAAAACAAAAACCTCAAAAATCAAAACATGCAAATGACTAAAGAGTGAAACAAAAGCTCAAAACAAAAAGTCACACTTTACATATATTGAAAAAAGAGCGGCTAAGTAAGAACTAAGTACTAACTAGTACTTAGCCGCATATAGTTTGTCAGTTGGGGACTTTAGAAAGATTCAAATTTACCCCCGATGGAGCTGGGGGTAACCACCAATCAAATAAAAAAGAGAGGGTGAATCAACACTTTAATCTTCTTGAGGAGGAGGATTGACTTCTTCACCGGCAGGAGGAACGAGAGCAACTTGGGATGAAGAGGCATGATCAACAGGAGTCTCACCATAAGGTGAAGAGAGGTTATGACCTTGTTGAGCCTTCTCCATGGCTTCCCTAGTTTTAGCTATTTCAGCACTAAGGTCGAAATCCTCTTGACTCATTTCTGTCAATGTGTCAAGGCGAGAATTCATATACGCCCAACTCACATCGACAACAGCCGCCTCTTCAAGATCTTCATAATCCCTTGCCCATACTTGAAGCTCAGCTCTCAACCCGTCCTTCTCCGCTTCAGCAGCTTCATGGGCAGCCCTCAACGGTACAATCACCTCCTCCAGAGTTTGAACTCTGTCTAAAGCTTTACGAAGATCCTCTAGAGCACGGGTGAGTGATTGCACGAGCTCGCCTGAATATTCCTCCTCCTTCCCCAGCAAGTCTTTCAAGTTCCTAATCTCCTCTAAGGCACGGGATAGCTGCTCAGCAAATGAAGATTCCAGAATGCTCTTGTCCTTATCAGCCTGATTGGAAGAAGCCTTCTCCACTGCCATGAGTCTCATATTCCGCTTCAAGGTACTCATTTCCTCTTATTGGGCATCCATGTCAATCCTTAAGCAGTCATACTGTGCGTTCCAATTATCAACATAAGCCCGCAACTCTTTTTTCTCCTGATCCGTATCCTCTTCATCAGCTCCATGCCTATAAGATTAATCTACAAGAAATAAACCAATTAGATATGATAAATTTCATATACGAAAATTAAATGAGATAAAATGCATCATACCTTCAAAGAGGTATGCACAACTTCATTGGCCCATGTAAGGGCACTGTGGCTAGCTAGCTTGGACTTCTCCGTGAGACCTATCAAGGGCTTAAGCCACACTTCGGGATCACCCGTTTTCTTGAAAAGACTCCCCTCAGCCGGACTTCTATTATTACTTGCCGCATCTCCCTGCTGGAAGACCCTACTTCCCTAACGGAAGGCACAAAAATAAGCAGAGGTGAAGCAATAACATGCACGGAGGATTGATGAGCTAAAGAAGCCACAGGTAAAGCAGCAGGCACAGAGGATTGAAGAGTTGAGGAAGCCACGGGCAAAGCAACAACAAAAGCAGTAATAGCCAAAGGAGCGGAGGAGATACTAGGAGCAGATGAAATAACTTCTCTTAAAGAAGTGGGAAAGACAACCAAGGGGTATTCATCAGAGGCAAGACCAAAGCCTTCATGGAACAAGTAATCTACAGATTCATGAACGAGAGAAGGTGAAGCATCTTCAGAGGTAGAGGATCTGACTTCAGACACGGAAGGCAAAGTCATGGGTGTAGACTCATCGTCGGAAATCACCCGCCTTCTCCGTGACCTGTGCACCAAAGCACCCTCCTTTTCTTCTTCTTCTTCTATAGATCGAGACTCACCAACCTTCCTCTTCGAGGAAGACAAACCAACAATAATCTCTTGGTCCTGGGCAAGAGACATCTTCGGAATAGACGTAGCAGACACCCCACGAGTAGAAAATCCTATTAAAAAGGAAAAGGTTAAGCAAAAATAAAGGAAAAAGGCTCGAGTAAGGAAAGAAGCAGAAACAAAAGCTTCACTTACCGTGGGTCTTCACTAGCCAACCGTACTTCCCAGCGAAGTACTTCCAAGATCTTTCTTCTAAAGGAGCAACGGACAATAAATTTTCTACCCAATCACGGATACCGAAGACATTCTCAATAGTACCCATGATTGCTAAGAAAGGAAGAAACATATACGGTGTTAGTAAAACATCTCGAGTCAGAAAGAAGGAAAATAAATAGATGTGAGCTAAAATGTACTCACGTGCACGATTCCACTTCTAAGGGAATGGAAGATTTTCTTCACCCACTAAACCAGCAGTGGGCACAGCGACGTACCGGAGGTACCAACCTCTGTTCTTATCATCTCCAGGGGTTACAAACAATCTTTTACTCCTGGCAGCCAGAGTAAAAAACCCTTGACGAAATAAGGCAGGAGAATAGAGATGAATAAGATGGTTAAAAGTAAAAGGAATCGAGGCTAAAGAAGCTAAAATACTAAGACACGGGACAACTTGCCACACAAGCGGACCAACTTGCCCTAAGCAAATATTGAAGAAACGACAGAATTCAATTATGACTGGATCAATGGGAGGTCTAAACCCTAGAGTAAAAGGGTACGTATAAACAAAAGAATATCCCGTATTGTAAGACTTTATTCTTTGATTACTATTCGGAATATAGACAGGGAAATCAGACCTCTAAAAACACTCCCTACGAACAAGGGAAATCTGACCTTCAGTAATAAGGGTTGGATACCTTTCAACGCTATCAAGGGAAGAAAACTGATCTACGAGAACTTGATTGTCCCTAGTAAAGACAAACTCAGCGGAAATAATTTCATCAACTCTAGTTTCACGAAGGTGTTCATCTCTACCTCTAGACAAAGACTAGGAATCCCTATCCCTTGGAGAAACTAGAGACCTAGCAGAAGGAGGGGAAACTATCTGAGAAGAAGAAGAGCCTCTCGAAGGAGTGGATCCCAGAATCCTTAGTCTACCACCCCTCTGACTCCTAGTCGGAGCAGAAGATGGTGTTAAATTCTCAACATCTATTACTCTTTTGAGTTGATTTGAAGAAGAAATGTTTACAAAGGCAAGAAACAATTCTTTACAAGTAAAAGAGACAAGTTAGAAAGTGTTTCATGGAAGCAAAGAAAAGAAGAAAGGTATAATTACTTGAGAACAACCATCAAACATGGGAAAAAATAATGATGAAAAGTCATATTGAAAGTATCACTTGAGGACTGACGCAGCTGCAAAAGCCCTAAAAGGCGCCGAGTAACTGCAGAACCAATCCGGGAAGGACACGTGGTTTGGGCATTAAATAGAAGTGACTAAAGACGCTTATGTTAAGAGAAGGATACAATGTTTCGAGGTAAAGCGGCGACAAAATATTCCCTCCATAAATGCGTATCCACTTACCAAATATTAATCAATAAATAAATGGTAAGTGGGGGGACTATCTGTATTGGTAAAAAAGAGTCTCACACGTAAGCTGATTCTAGACAACTCAGTCGGCTACGTGGACCAAGAAAAACGCGACAACTGGATATGATTCTATAAAGAGGTACGTAACAAAGAGGCATAAATCAATAAACCTTCGAGTCCATCAGCCACGGGAAATTCAACATGATTAAGACGGGGAAGAGACACAGTCAAGGTGAATCCGTACAGAGCTACGGGCAGATTCAAGGATCCTCTATTAATGATCCATACGTTATGTGACCTTCATGCAACAGTTACGGTTACCATTTGTAACTCCTCATTAATGTAATAATTAATCATTAATGGGCGATCATTGCAAGAATCAGACATTATATTAAGAAACTCCCTATATAAAGGAAGGGAATATAACTTGTAAAGGGTATCTAGACTGCGAATACAACACACTTTACTTATAGGCGTATCATACTATTGTCTTTTACTTATACTTCTTTATTTAATATTTTTTCCTTGATTATCAGTAACCCGCGTTCATCCTAAAAATAGCTTTGGTCAAATGATCTAATTCTTTGGTTAAACAGACCATGAGCAACATTTGAGGATCGTACTTCAGACATTGAGAGAGAAGAAGTTGTATGCCAAATTTTCTAAGTGTGAATTTTGGCTTGATTCTGTGGCATTCTTAGGCCATGTGGTATCTTCGGATGGGATCAAGGTAGACCCGAAGAACATATAGGCGGTGCAAAGTTGGCCTAGACTGTCTTCAGCTACTGAGATCCGTAGTTTCCTCGGTTTGGCTAGGTATTATCAACGTTTTGTGGAGGGATTTTCATCCATTTCAGCGCCCATGACCAAATTGACACAGAAAAGTTCACCTTTTATATGGACTGAGGAGTGTGAGGAGATATTTCAGGAGCTCAAGATAGCCCTGACTACAGCTCCAGTGTTAGTATTACCCACAAGCTCACGGTCCTATACAGTCTATTATGATGCTTCGAGGATTGTCCCGGGAGCAGTGTTGATGCAGGACGGTAGGGTGATTGCCTACGCGTCCAGACAGTTGAAGGTGCATGAGAAAAACTACCCTATTCATGATCTAGAGTTGGCAGCTATTGTTCACGCCCTGAAGATATGCCGTCATTATTTATATGGTGTTCCTTGTGAGATATTCACGGATCACCGGAGTTTGCAGCACATATTCAGGCAGAAGGATCTTAATTTGCGCCAGCGTAGGTGGTTGGAGCTACTCAAGGATTATGACATTACTATATTATACCACCCGGGGAAGGCCAATGTGGTGGCCGATGCCTTGAGTCGCCGGGCGGAGAGTTTGGGTGGTTTGGCATATCTTTGTGCAGCTGAGAGGCCTTTAGCCTTGGATGTTCAGTCCTTAGCCAATCAGTTTGTGAGGCTGGATCTTTCTGGGCCTCGCCTGGTATTTTCTTGCGTTGTTGCTCGATCTTCTCTTTATGACCGCATTCAGGAGCGCCAATATGATGCTCTCAACCTTTGGGCTCTTCAGGATAGAGTTCGGCAGGGTGATGCCAGGGATGTGACCATAGGTGATGACGGTGTGATGAGGATGCATGGACGGATTTGTGTGCCCAATGTAGATGGAATTCAGGAGTTGATTCTTGAGGAGGCCCATAGCTCGCGGTGATCCATCCATCCGGGTACCACGAAAATGTACCATGATCTGAGACAGTACTATTGGTGGGGAAGGATGAAGAGGGATATAATGGAGTTTCTAGCCAAGTGTCTCAATTGTCAGCAAGTCAAATGTGAGCATCAGAGACCGGGAGGATTACTTCAGCAGATTAAGCTTCCAGAGTGGAAGTGGGAGCGGATCACCATGGACTTTGTGGTTGGACTTCCTTGGACCTTGGGGAAACATGATGCTATTTGGGTGATTGTGTACCGGTTGACCAAATCAACTCATTTCATTCCAGTGTTGATTACGTATTCTTCTGAGAGGTTGGCCCAGATCTACATTCGGGAGATAGTTCGGTTGCACGGTGTCCATTATATCAGATCGAGGTCCTCATTTCACCTTGCACTTCTGGAGAGACTTGCATAGTGAGTTGGGTACCCAGATAGATCTCAATACAGCATTCCACCCCCAGAGAGACAGGCAGTCCGAGCGCACGATTCAGATTCTTGAGGATATGCTCCGTGCCTGTGTGATGGATTTTGGAGGGTCATGGGATCGATACTTGCCTCTTGCAGAGTTTTCTTATAATAACAGCTACCAGTACAACATTCAGATGGCGCCGTACGAGGATTTGTATGGTAGGTGGTGCAGGTCTCCAATAGGATGGTTTGAGCCGGGCGAGGCCCGATTGTTGGGTACAGACTTGGTTCAGGAGCCCTGGACAAGGTGAAGGTGATCCAGGAGAGACTTCGCACAGCTCAGTCCAGGCAGAAGAGTTACACGGATCAGAAGGTTCGTGACTTGGCATTCATGGCTGGTGATCGGGTTTTGCTTCGGGTATCGCCTATAAAGGGCGTCATGAGATTCGGGAAGAAGGGTAAGCTGAGTCCGAGGTTCATTGGCCCTTTTGAGGTGTTGCAGCGGGTTGGGGAGGTTGCTTATGAGTTGGCTTTGCCTCCCAACCTAGCAGGAGTTCATACGGTATTTCACGTTTCCATGCTCCGGAAGTATCACGGTGATCCGACTCATGTTTTGCATTTTAGTTCAGTCCAGTTGGAAAGAGAGCTATCATATGTTGAGGAGCCAGTGGCTATATTGGGAAGGCAGGCCAGGAAGCTCAGGTCGAAGAATATTACCTCTGTCAAGGTTCAGTGGAAGGGTCATCCGATCGAGGAGGCAACTTGGGACATCGAGCAGGACATGCGGAGTCAGTACCCTCATCTTTTCACAGCTTCGGGTATGTTTCTATACTCGTTCGAGGACGAACGATTTTCTTAAAAGGGGGAGAATGTAACGACCCGATCGGTCGTTTTGAGAGTAAGCGCCCCGATCCCCTAATAACTACTTCTCTCATGTATATTTATGTTATTGGAACTTGTCGGTGCGTTGAGTGGTGAAATCCAGAGTGATTTTGGACACTTATTCCATAAATATGGAATTTAGCCTTAGAATTTGGGATGTAGCTAGAACTATGTGAAGACGGATCCGTAATGGAATTCCGTCAACTCCGTTAGCTCCTTTGGGTGATTTCGGGGTTAGGAGCATGTTCGGAATGTGCTTTCGAGGTCGGTTGTAGATTTAGGCTGGAATTGGCGAAAGTTGGAATTTCGGCGATTTTGGACGATAGGTGAGATTTTGATATCATACTCGGAATGGAATTCCGAAAGTGACAGCAGGTCCGTAATGTCATTTATCACCTGTGTGCATAATTTGAGGTCATTCGGATGCGTTTTCACGTGTTTCGGCATCTGATGTGAATTCTAGAAATTTCATAAGTTCTTAGGCTTTAATCTATGCATACTTGATGATTTTGATGCTATGAGATGTGTTTTTAAGGCTCGACCAAGTTTGAACAAGGTATTAAGGTCAGTTGGTAGGTTTGGTTGAGGTCTCGGGGGCCTCGGGGTTGTTTCGGATGCCCAACGGGTGAATTTGAAACTTTGAGAACAGCTGAACCATTGCTGGTTCTGGTGTCTCGCACCTGTGATGGTTTTCGCAGGTGCGGACACGCAGGTGCGGAAGATAGGTTCGCAGATGCGGTTTGAGTGGGGGTTGCCAGTGGTCGCAGGTGCGGTCTGGGTTCCGCAGGTGAGGGACCGCAGATGCGGCCAAGTGACCGCAGGTGCGGCCAAGTGACCGCAGGTGCGGCCCCAGCCTTCTTAAGTGACTTCCGCACCGGCGATAGATTCTTCGCAGGTACGGCACCGCAGGTTGGGCCCCAAGGTCGGAGGTGCGGAATCCCTGTGCTGGTTATACCAAAATCCGAGGGTTAGAAATTCATAACTCCAAAATCGATTGAGAGCTTTGAATTTGACGATTTTCAGTGGAATTCGAAGACTAGAATCATAGGTAACGTTTTCTAATCTTAATTCAACTTTATATCAATAATCTCTATCATTTTCCTCAATCTAATCAATAAAATTGGATGAAAAACCATGAAATTGGGATGAAACTTCCCCAAGTAGAAATCTGAGGGTTTAGGGAGATTTAGACGTCGGATTTTGATGATTCTTGTTCGAGTGAGTTCGTGAGCGAATGGGTGTTCGGGAGATATAAGTTTTACCCGATTCCGAGACATGGGCCCGGGGGACGTTTTGGGTGAATTTCCTAATTTCGCGTATTAGCTTAGAGATAATTAGCTTTTTTGTTCCCTTGAAGTTATATTTACATTATGCAATCGAATTGAATAGATTTGGGCCACCCGGAGTCGGATACTCGTGGCAAGAGCGTGGTATTGAGTTGATTAGCGCATTCAAGGTAAGTGGCTTGCCTAACTCTGTGTTGGGGATTTCCCTTAGGTATTTTTATATTGATTTTACTATGTGGACGCCGTGTACGTGAGGTGAAGAGTGCGTACACGGGTCATTGTTGCTAAATTCCCGCTTTTCCTTCCGTGACATAACTCATTTCATTCCTATATTACTGCTTCATGTTATAACTGATTAGTTAGCAGATGAATGAACATGCCTACCTGTTTTCACTTGAATTCCCCGTATTTGCTACTATTTGCTCCATGCTTAGGCAGTATTACCTTACTCTTTCCTATTGTTTTCTTGAAATGTCTAATTAAGACGTATCCCATAGAACTCTGCATCTCATATTTAAATTAGGACTACAGACCGAGATCCGAGAGCTTTCCCCCTGTACTGCATTGCATATTTAAATTGGGACTACGGACTGAGATCCGAGAGCTTTCCCCCTATACTCCATAGCATATTTAAATTGGGACTACAGACTGAGATCCAGGAGCTTTCCCCTTGTACTGCATTGCATATTTGCTGTTGAGACATATGTTGTGCTGAGCCGAGGGCTCTTCTTTATTATTTCTTTCAGTTTTCCTTTAAATTCTGCTTAATGTAGCTATTTATATGTCACTGTTCAAACTTATAATTGTCTTATTTTCAAACTCAGTAGAGCCTTAACCTGACCTCGTCACTACTTTATTGGGGTTAGGCTTGGCACTTACGAAGTACCGAATGTGGAGTACTCACGCCCTTTCCTGCGCATGTTTTCCCCTTGTGCAGATCCAGGTACCAGTACACAACATTTTTGCTAGGAGTTCTATAGCAGCTGTTAGGAGACCGCGAGGTAATTCTGCAGCGTCCGCAGAATCCCACGTGTCCCCATCTACTCTACTACAGACTTAGGAGATATACATTTACACTTTTTTCTTTGTTCCGTTGTATGGAGCTATAGTCGTATAAAGCTTGTGGTTTGTGACATTCCGGATTTTGGGAAAGTAAAAGTTGTAGATGCCGAGCGGCTAAATTTTATAGTATTACTTCATCTTTACTGTTTGTTATTATTTAACTTATTTTTATGCAATTTAGGTTTACCTAGTCGTAGAGACTAGGTGTCGTCATGAGACCGAGCGGAGGGTAAATTCGGGTCGTGACAGGTGCCTTTTGAAGAATGTTAGGAGGTTCCTTCTGAGCTTGAATATACTGAAAAACAAAGGTAATGCAAAGTGGACACCCATGACTCTGTCTATGTAGCCTCTAAGAAATACTAAACCAATAAGATAAAATTTTGGAATCAACTAACTCCACGAACTAAAATGGAGCTCACCAAATCTTCTGGTAATGGGAAGAGAATATCCTAGCTCGTAACATACTTACCTGCAAAATCTGTGCCTACATTGACATAGGTTCCCATGAATAGAACGTCAGTACACTACGTCGGTACTCATTAAGTAAATCAATCCTCCCAGTAAAGCTGGAATGAGACACTGAAAGAAGTGTTGTATGCATGATTTAAGAAAATTCTAAAAGCTTCTGATGAAGAGTTGAAACAAACAACTCATATATCTAGTATAAAGTTCTTCTTGATGCCATTCATAAAAATTCTCTTTCTTTTCTTTTCTTTTCTCTTATTTTCTAAAAAAATATAAAATTCAAATAGATAGATATATAAACTTTCTCGAAACAATCCTTGTAAATTTTCGAAAGCATTTTCTTTTCTTTTCTGGGGAGTTCCATTGATTCTAACATTCTTTCTGATCCTGATTATGATAATATCACCATATGATTTGGTATGGTGGACGATCCCAGCCCGATGGTATGGACCCCATTCCTGTGGTGCCTCACAATTCAAGGTTCTAGCATGCTCTCATTTTTGTGCCTTACCAGGGCACTTCTATCATAGTGCCTGAACCAACATTACATTAATCTCCTACTCTGGTTTCGAGGTAACATAAACCACTAGAGGCTATGAACCCTTCTTATAGGTCTACAGGAACTCCCAAAATATTCATCTGAGTGATTCTTATATCACAAAATTTAAAACAATGATATATCTCAACAATTCTCGTCAAAATAGTTCCATAAAATCTTGTAAAAGAAATTTCAATAGTTTATACATTAAAGAAATATATATGTAAGTCATGGATGCATGGGACATGATTTACGGAACAACATACTATTCTTGAGTTATTAACCATGATAATCATCTAAGATCTTTTCTACAAATCAAATGGATAATGTGAGTCCGCTCGTTCCATTTAGAGCCCACATTAACGTCCTATATAGTCCAACAAATACTTATGTCATGATTTTTGTGAGAAAACAACTTTAGTAAAAGCATTGTTTCTACTCACCTTGATTCCTTGCTTTTGAATACCTTCGTTTGCTCCAACCCAATGGGATCAACTCACCAAACAAATATATACATAGTTAATTTAAAAATCAATACTAGAAGTTCCAAGATTTCTAAAATATAGAAACCCAAGGTTTGATTATTCTCTCCTTCTAGGGTTCATTGTTAATCTACGTTCTTGTAGTAGTTTATTTGAAAAAATATCAAACATAAACCTCTCTAAAAATTGTGGTTAAAAGCAGTTACGAAACTTACCTTGAATCGTGAAACCCTAAGTTAGTGGAGAGACCTTGTTCTTGAGTTATTGTTAAGGATCTAGCGATTTTGGATAGAATATTGTTAGAATTGATGTTTGAAAGTAGTATTCTAGCGTTAATATCATTGAAAATAAACCATAGGTAGTATGAGAACCCTTGGATGACTTGAGGATGAGATAGGAGGTTTAACATTTAAAGAATGAGGCTATTTTCTCTCTCCCTATCCATTTTATTTCAATTTCATGCCTTCGGCATCATGGTCCGCGCCCAGCACCACCCAAAACGCCCCAAATAAATTAGCTTTGATTTTGGCATTCTGATTCGAGCCTGGCGCACCCCTGGGCACCCAAAACGCGACCCATTTTTCTGTCTTCAGTAAAACATCTATAACTTTTTATAAGAACATCGAAATGATGAACGATTTGAAATATTGGAAACTAGACTTCAAGGGCTTTCTATTGATATATAGATCAATCTCAATTCAGTATATATTGAGAGATATTCCCATTGAAACTTAAGTCATGTGCGACGAAGGTTATTTTCATCCCTTAAACAACTCCTATGGATTCCAATTTACTCTTCTCCTCTTATAACCATCCATTCAACCTTCTAAACATAAGATTTATGTATTTTATGCCTTTATACTTTTCACACATCTTTGTGTCCAACTTAGAGCTTGAGGCGAGAATATAATACTTAGAAAAAGTTTTTCGGGGCTTTACAAGCCACCACAGACTTGTGGGGTTTGCAAACTGCCCTTCTCTATAGTAAGGGCACCAACCAAATGCCTATGACTGTGTGTCACGACCCAAATCCTAATTCAGGTCGCGATGGCGCCCAACTGCGGGGTTAGGCAAGCCGATATACTTTCACTAAGTGATACCTTTCCCATCCGATCAAACAAGTCGATAATTACCAGTTTAAAACAACTAACATGATACTATCCTTGAGTAAAGGAAAAATCATAGTAAATACAAGGCCGAAATAAAACATATACATAGATATACCACCCAAAACCCAAAATACATATACCACGTGTGTGCCAGGAACTAGTTGCACGAGTGTCACAGGCAACTACTGAATATACAATGACTACAACATATACAGGATCTCAGTCTGAATGAAATAGACAGAGACCATAACAAAAGAAACTCCAGGGTGCTGCTAGGAAATCGCCGGGAAAGCAGCTCACCGTGAAGTATGACCACACTATCAATATCTAGCACCGGCCTGATAATCAGACGTACCAGCCTCCGGACCTGTACAGTCAAGTACAGAAAAAGGAAAGAAAGTGCATCATGAGTACAAATATATAAATATGTACCCAGTGAGTATCCCATCTAAACTCGAAGGAGTAGTGACGAGAGGTCGACTAGATACTCCCTAAGGTCCAACAACATAATATAGAATGAGGTAAGGCTAAAGTAATAGGCATGCGAAACAGTAAGCAGCACGTATATGAACACATAATGTAACCCAAGTAAGAACACCAAGTACCAATACCTCTTATTCACAATACCTTGCCAATACTGTCATATGTGAACCAGACTTAAGTGTACATATACCGACACGGACAAGACAACAACATATACCGACACGGACAAGACAACCGGCCGGAGTCATAGGGTAGGTCATAAGGACTAAGGTCATAAGCTCCCCACAATCGCGAATCATACCTGTGACTCGTGTGCTGACTCGATAATAGTAATAAGCTCCCACGATTGC
Organism: Nicotiana undulata; assembly: GCA_005239495.1. Classification (NCBI taxonomy): domain Eukaryota; kingdom Viridiplantae; phylum Streptophyta; class Magnoliopsida; order Solanales; family Solanaceae; genus Nicotiana; species Nicotiana undulata. The sequence goes on along the minus strand of ML281273.1, from coordinate 19,028 downwards.
GCATCATACCTGCGACTCGTGTGCTGACTCGATAATAGTAGTAAGCTCCCCACGATCGCGAATCATACCTGCGACTTGTTTGCTGACTCAATAATAATAAGCTCCCCACGATCGCGCATCATACCTTTGACTCGTGTGCTAACTCGATAATAATAGTATTTACATATAGGTACCTACGGGTACCGACTCGACCGTGAACTCAACAGGACTGTGTCAATATCATATCACTGATAGCCAATTAGGATTTACATCATCATATTCTTACCTCTTTCATGTCATTTCAACAATAAACACAATTTATATTGCACACAATGGTTCAAATAAGGCACGAAATGGCATACTCGTGGGTCCTACGGCTATCCGACATAGCAATATAGTCGCCACGCACGGACTCTCGTCACTTGGTACGTATGCGGCCCCCTAAACATGTACACATAGCAAATAAGGAACGTATGGGGACATTTCCCCCTTACAAGTTTGGAAAGGAGACTCACCTCGATAAAAGCACTCCTTGGACCAAGGACCAGATCAAACGATGCGCCCGAAACTCCGAAATTACTCTTGACAGTTCACAACTTAGATGATAGTGGCTTTGGACAGCCTTTCCCTCAGCTCTAAGGTGCTTCAATGGAGTTTGGTAATTGGAAAAAGAGGAAGAAAGCCCGTAGTTGAGCATTTAAAGGCTGCCTAGGAAAACATTCAGTGCGATCGCGACATTAGGCCTGCGATCATGGAGAACAAGTGACCTTGGCCCCCAGGAAGCACTATGCGATCGCATATATGGGGCCTACGATCGAAAAGGGTAGGGAGATGGGCTTATGCGATCGCAGGAGTGAGGTCTGCGATCGCAGAGAGGAACATGCAGTAGGGGGGGGGGGGTTGGTAGGTGACTTGTGCGATCGCAGGGGTGAGTCTGTGTTCGCATAGAGTTGGGAAGGGGACCATATGCGATCGCGGAGAGATGTCTGGGATCGCAGAGAACATTGGATGGCCCAGCATAATTACTTCTCTGCGATCGCATCCCTGTTTCTGCGATCGCAGAGAAGGAAACCAGACAGAAAAATTTCTGGTTTTTCTAACTTAGCTCCCGGGGGTTTAAAACACCCTTGAGCCCCCATCCAAAAGCACCGGCAAGTCTGTATTCATGATACGGACTCGCTCGAACTTCCGGAACATGAAAAACAACATGAAACTCAAAATTCAACCCCAAAACCAAATTAATCAAACTTAAGAACTTTGAAATTCTAGAATTCATTACATTCCGAACGGGTCTATACTACTCGAAATGACCCCAAATTTTGCAGGCAAGTCATAAATGACTATACAAAAGTATTCCCGGTCCCGGAATTCCGTTCGGACCTCGATAGCATATCCCATTTCAAGCCAAATTCCAAACTTAAGAAAATCTTGATTTCCATTTCGGGCGCCGAAATGCTACCGGGTCATCAGAAACCCAAGCCAAACATACGCCCAAGTCCGAAATTATCATACGGAGCTACTGGAGCTGTCAGAACTCGATTCCGAGGTCGTTTGCTCAAAAAGTTGACCGAAGTCAAACTTGGCCAAATAGACCAACCTTAAGGAACCAAGTGTTCCTAAACCACTCAAATCATTTCCAAATCCCGAACCACCCGCTCCCGCAAGTCATAAGGCACGAGTAGCCGCTATGGAAGGTTTCATTTAAGGGAACGAGATCCTAACACTCAAAACAACCGGCTGGGTCATTACATTCTCCCCCTCTTAAACAAACGTTCATCCTCGAAAGGGACTAGAATCGCAACTGGAGTGCTGAATAGCTGTGGATATCTGCTCCGCATGTCCTACTCGGATTCCCAAGTCGCTTCCTCAACTGGTTGGCCCCTCCACTGGACCTTAACCGCAGAAATGATTTTTGACCTCAACTGGCGGTCCTGCCTATCAACAATAGCCACTGGCTCCTCCTCGTAGCCCAACTTCTCATCTAACTGGATAGTGCTGTAATCAACCACGTGTGAGAAGTCGGCGTGATACCTCCAAAGCATGGATACGTGAAATACTAGGTGAACTCCTGATAAGGCTGGAGGCAAAGCAAGCTCATAAACAACCTCTCCAACTCGCTTCAACACCTCGAAAGGACCTATAAACCTGGGGCTCAACTTGCCCTTCTTCCCGAATCTCATAATTCCCTTCATCGACGAAACCTTCAACATAACCTTATCTCCCTCCATGAATGATACATCACGCGACCGCTGATCTGCGTAGCTCTTCTGCCTAGATTGTGCTGTACAATGCCTTTCCTGAATAATCTTCACCTTTTCCAAGGCATCTCTTACAAGATCTTTACCGTATAACTTGGCCTCGCCAGGCTCAAACCACCCGACCGGAGAATGCCATCGCCGACCATATAAAGCCTAAAATGGAGCCATCTCGATGCTGGACTGATAGCTATTATTGTACGCAAACTCCGGCAAAGGCAAAAACTGGTCCCACTGACCTCCAAAATCAATCACACAAGCCTTGAGCATATCCTCTAATATCTGAACTGTACGCTCTGACTGGCCATCAGTCTGAGGGTGAAATGCTGAACTGAGGTCTATCTAAGTACCCATCTCGCTGTGCAAAGCTCTCCAGAAGTGCGAGGTGAACGGAGGACCTCAGTCTGAAATGATACACACCGGTACACCATGCAACCGGACTATATCTCGAAGGTAAATCTAAGCCAGCCTCTCCGAAGTATAAGTTTAGTAGCCACATGAATGAAATGCGCCGATTTGGTCAGTCTGTCCACAATGACCCAAACCGCGTCAACCTTCCGCAAAGTCCGAGGCAACCCAACCACGAAGTCCATAGTGATACGCTCCCACTTCCACTGAGGAATGGGCATCTGCTGAAACAAGCCTCCTGGCCGCTGATGCTCGTACATAACATGCTGACAATTAAGACACCTGACCACATACTGAACAATGTCCTTCTTCATCCGCCTCCACCAGTAGTGCTTCCTCAAATCACGATACATCTTCGTCGCTCCTGGGTGAATAAAGTGCCGAGAACTGTACGCCTCTGATAGAATCCTCTCCCTCAGGCCCTCAATATCAGAAACACACAATCGACCCTGGAGTCGTAGAACACCATCCTCGCCTAAGGTAACCTCCTTGGCCCTGCCCTAGACCACCATATCCCGAAGCTCTGCTAGACGTGGATCATCAACCTGTCGAGCCTTGATCTCTACCAATAATGAAGACTGCGCAATCACATGAGCCAAAATTCGACGAGGCTCGGAAAGGTCCAATCTCACTAATCGATTGGCCAAGGACTGAATGTCCAAATCTAAAGGCCTCTCCTCAGCTGAAATGTAGGCCAAACTACCCATGCTAGTTGCCAGCCTGCTCAATGCATCCGCCACTACATTTTCCTTGCCCGGATGATACAGAATAGTGAGATCATAGTCCTTCAACAACTCAAGCCACCTCCGCTGCCTCAAATTAAGGTCCCTCTGCTTAAGAAGGTACTGCAGGCTGTGGTGGTCCGTATAGACCTCACAAGATACACCATATAAGTAATGCCGCCATATCTTCAAAGCATAAACAATCGCCTCTAACTCCAAATCGTGCACAGGGTAATTCTTTTCATGAACCTTCAGCTGTCGTGAAGCATAAGCAATAACCCTGCCATCCTGCAACAACACATATCCCAACCCGACGCGTGAAGCATCGCAATACACTGTATATACACCAGACTCAAAAGGCAATGATAACACTGGTGCTGAAGTCAATGCTGATTTGAGCCTCTGAAAGCTCGCCTCACAATCGTCGGACCACTAAAATGGAGCATTCTTCTGAGTCAATCTAGTCAATGGGGCGGCAATAGAAGAGAATCCCTCCACGAACCGACGGTAGTAACCTGCTAAACCGATAAAACTCCTGATCTCTGAAGCTGAAGTAGGACGTGGCCAACTCTGAACTGCCTCAATCTTCTGCGGATCAACCTTGATACCCTCACCGGATACCACATGCCCCAAGAACGCCACCGATTCCAACCAGAACTCACACTTGGAGAACTTAGCATATAGCTTCTGTTCTCGTAAGGTCTGAACCACAACCCGCAAATGGTGCTCGTGCTCACCCAGGCTCCGTGAGTAGATCAATATATCATCAATGAAAACAATCACGAATGAATCAATATACGGCCTGAATACCCTATTCATCAAGTCCATAAAGGCTGCTGGGGCATTAGTCAAGTCAAAGGACATCACTAGAAACTCATAGTGGCCATATCTGGTGCGAAAAGCAGTCTTCGGGACATCAAAAGCTTGAATCTTCAGCTGGTGATAGCCTGACCTCAGATCAATCTTAGAGAACACACGAGCACCTTGTAGCTGATCAAACAAATCATCAATACGCGACAGAGGATACTTGTTCTTGATAGTCACTTTATTCAACTGGCGGTAGTCAATACACATCCGCATAGACCCATCCTTCTTCTTCAAAAATAAGACTGGAGCACCCCACGGAGACACACTTGGCCTGATAAATCCCTTGTCCAACAACTCCTCAAGCTGCTCCTTCAAATCTTTTAGCTCTTTAGGAGCCATACGATAAGGAGGAATAGAAATAGGTTGAGTAGTTAGAGCCAAATCAATACAGAAGTCAATATCTCGATATGGAGGCATGCTTGGAAGGTCTGAAGGAAACACATCTGGAAACTCCTGAACAACCAGTACTGAATCAATGGTAGGAGACTCGGCGGTGGTCCCATAAGCAAGGTACGACAGACACCCTTTCTCGACCATATGCCGAGCTTTCATGAAGGAAATAACCCGGCTGAAGGCACTGACTAAAGAACCCCTCCATTCTAACCTCGGCAATTCAGGCATGGCTAATGTAACTGTCTTGGAATGGAAATCCAATACAACATGATAAGGAGATAACCAATCCATGCCCAAGATAACCTCGAAATCAACCATATCAAGCAATAACAGGTCGGCTCTGGTCTCAAGCCCACAGAAGGTAATCACACAAGACCGGTAGACCCGGTCTACCACTACAGAGTCGCCCACAGGAGTGGATACATACAAGGGAGAACCCAAAGACTCACAAATAACATCCAGAGAATGGGCAAATAATGCTGAAACATATGAATATGTAGACCCTGGATCAAATAACACTGAAGCCTCTCTACCATAGACTGAAATCATACCTGTAATCACACCGTTTGAGGCCACTGCATCCTCCCTGGCCAGAATAGCATAGAACCTGGCTGTAGCACCTGATGACTGAGCTCCCCCAGGAAGAGCGGGAGCTGAATGACCCCTTCCTAACTGGCCTCCCCCTCTAGGACGGCCCCTGCCAATCTGAACTCCACCCCTAGGTGGTCGAACTGCTGGTGCGGGACCCATAGGCTGGTGACTCTGCTGAACCGCCTTGCCCCTAAAGCGGGGGAAATCCCTCTTCATGTGGCCTAAGTCCCCCACTCATAACATTTCAAATGTGACATAACCTGCTGTCCTGAAGAGTAAGAGTCCCGAATGGCTAGAGTGCGATGAGAATCATCTGTCACAACACTGAAATAAGAACCGCAGGATCTCTGACGGCTGGAGTAACCACTGGATGGACTGTGAATGGCTAGAGGACGGTAGGAGCGCTCTGGCATGGCGCTAAATTGGGGCCTGACTGGAACAATCCTAGGAGGTACCAGAGGTGCTGAATAGGAAGGCCTGCTGAACTAGACACCTCCGTACTGACCCCTGGCCTTAGCTGGAGCCCCTCTGAAGTCGCCTACAAACCTGTCCCTCTTGTCTTGTTGACCCTGCTCCCTGCCTCTCGCACGGTAACCCTCGATACGTCGAGCTATCTCGACCACAAGCTGATATGGGGTACCCATCTCCACCTCTCTGGCCATGGAAGTCCTGATACCCGGATGTAAGCCTTCCACAAACCGTCGAACCCTCTCAGCATCTGTGGGCAATATCATGAGAGCATGTCGAGACAACTCTGAGAACCTGGCCTCGTAATCTAACACAGACATCTGCCCCTGTTCTAACCTCTCAAACTGACCCTGCAGCTCATCCCTCTCAGACGGTGGAATGTATCAGTCCAAGAATAACTGAGTAAACTGCTCCCAAGTAACCGGTGGAGACCCTGCTGGTCTACTGAGTACATAAGACCGCCACCAGCGGCGAGCTCTGCCCTCAAGCTGGAAGGTCGTAAAATGTACCCCATGTGACTCTAATATCCTCATGTTGTGCAGTCTGTCCCTGCACCTCTTGATGAAATCCTGTGCATCCTCTCCCCGCTCACCCCTGAAGGTCGGAGGGAGAAGCTGGGTCCATCTACCCAGCAGCTTCTGCTGGTCTATCTCTGCAACTGGCCTAGGCTCCGGTGCTGCCACCCCAGGCTGAACTGCGATCACTGGTGGAATATTTGGAGTACGATGTACTACTGTTGCTGGTCCTTTAGCCTGAGCGGTAAGGGTCTGAACTCCCCCTCCTGCCTGTGAAGCAGCAGGATCTGATAGAAGTACACCCGCCTGTGACATAGTATCCATGAACCTCATCATACGACCCATGACCTCCTGGAAGCCCGACGCCGTCATAAAATCAGCTGGTGGCGGAGCTACTGTAGGCAGCTCATCCTGCTCCTCAACATAAAGATCCCTAATCGGTGCAACCGGTACAACTCTGGGATGCCCTCGCCCCCTACTACGAATAGGAGCCCTACCCCTGCCCCTACCACGGCCTCGAGCGGCAGGGGTAGCAGCCTCCCCTGGATCAGGAGCATGTGAAGCACGCGTCCTCACCATCAGTGAGAGAATAGAAGAACAAGTTTGAGTACATCACCGACTGCACGATAGGCTATGAACAAAAGGAGTTTCTTAACACCCTATAGCCTCTTGAAGATAAGTACAGTCGTCTCCGTACCGATCCGCAAGACTCTACTGGGTTTGCCCGTGACTCGTGAGACTACGTGAACCTAGAGCTCTGATACCACATTGTCACGACCCAAATCCTAATTCAGGTCGCAATGGCGCCCAACTGCGGGGTTAGGCAAGGCGATTTACCTTTCACTAAGTGATACATTTCCCATCCGATCAAACAAGTCGATAATTACCAGTTTAAAACAACTAACATGAAACTAGCCTTGAGTGAAGGAAAAATCATAGTAAATACAAGGCCGAAATAAGACATATACATAGATATACCACCCAAAACCCAAAATACATATACCGCGTGTGTGCCAAGAACTAGTGTCACGGGCAACTCCTGAATATACAATGACTACAACATATACAGGGTCTCAGTCTGAATGAAATAGACAGAGAGCATAACAAGAGAAACTCCAGGGTGCTGCTAGGAAATCACCGGGAAAGCAGCTCACCGTGAAGTATGACCACACTATCAATATCTAGCACCGGCCTGATAATCAGACGTACCAGCCTCCGGACCTGTAAAGTCAAGTACAGAAAAAGGAAAGAAAGTGCAGCATGAGTATATATATATATAAATATGTACCCAGTGAGTATCCCGTCTAAACTCGAAGGAGTAGTGACGAGAGGTCGACTAGATACTCACTAAGGTCAAGAAACATAATATAGAATGAGGTAAGGCCAAAGCAATAGGCATGCAAAACAGTAAGCAGCACGTATATGAACACATAATGTAACCCAAGTAAGAACACCAAGTACCAATTCCTCTTATTCACAATACCTTGCTAATACTGTCATATGTGAACCAGACTCAAGTGTACATATACCGACACGGACAAGACAACAACATATACCGATACGGACAAGCCAACCGGCCGGAGTCATAGGGTAGGTCATAAGGACTGAGGTCATAAGCTCCCCACGATCGCGAATCATACCTGCGACTCGTGTGCTGACTCGATAATAGTAATAAGCTCCCACGATCGCGAATCCTACCTGCGACTTGTGTGCTGACTCGATAATAATAAGCTCCCCACGATCGCCGTCATACCTGCGACTCGTGTGCTGACTCGATAATAATAGTATTTACATATAGGTACCTACGGGTACTGACTCGACCCTGAAATCCACAGGACTGTGTCAATATCATATCAGTGATAGCCAATTAGGATTTACATCATCATATTCTTACCTCTCCCATGTCATTTCAACAATAAACACAATTCATATTGCACACAATGGTTCAAATAAGGTACGAAATGGCATACTCGTGGGTCCTACGGCTACCCGACATAGCAATATAGTCTCCACGTACGGACTCTCATCACTTAGTACGTACGCGGCCCCCTCAACATGTACACATAGCAAATAAGGAACCTAAGGGGACATTTCCCCCTTACAAGTTTGGAAATGAGACTCACCTCGATAAAAGCACTCCTCGGACCAAGGACCGGATCAAAAGATGCGCCCGAAACTCCGAAATTACTCTTGATGGTTCACAACTTAGATGATAGTGGCTTTGGACAGCCTTTCCCCCAGCTCTAAGGTGCTTCAATGGAGTTTGGTAATTGGAAAATGAGGAAGAAATCCCTTAGTTTGGCATTTAAAGGCTGCCTAGGAAAACCTTCAGTGCGATCGTGGCACTAGGCCTGCGATCGCGGAGAACAAGTGTCCCTGGACCCGAGGAAGCACTATGCGATCGCATAGATGGGGCCTGCGATCGCAGAGGGTAGGGAGGTGGGCTTATGCGATCGTAGAAGTGAGGTCTGCGACCGCAGAGAGGAACAAGCAGTAGGGGGGGGGTAGGTAGGTGACTTGTGCGATCGCAGGGGTGAGTCTGCGTTCGCATAGAGTTGGGAAGGGGACCTTATGCGATCGCGAAGAGATTCCTACAATCGCAGAGAACATTGGATGGCCCAGCATAATCACTTCTCTGCGATCGCATCCCTGCTTATGCGATCGCAGAGAAGGAAACCAGAAAGAAAAATTTTTGGTTTTTCCAACTTAGCTCCCGGGGGTCTAAAACACCCCCGAGCCCCCCGGGACCCCGTCCAAAATCACGGGCAATTCTGTATTCATGATACGGACTCGCTCGAACTTCCGGAACATGAAAAACAACAACGGAACTCAAAATTCAACCACAAAACCAAATTAATCTAACTTAAGAACTTTGAAATTCTAAAATTCATTACATTGCACCGAACGGATCTATACTACTCGGGATGACCCCAAATTTTGCAAGCAAGTCATAAATGACTATACAAAACTATTCCTGGTCCCGGAATTCCGTTCGGATAGCATAAAGTCCCGTTTCAAGCCAAATTCCAAACTTAAGGAAATCCTGGTTTCCATTTCGGGCGCCGAAACGCTCTCGGGTCATCAAAAACCTGAGCCGAACATACGCCCAAGTCTGAAATCATCATACGGAGCTACTGAAGTTGTCAGAACTTGATTCCAAGGTCGTTTGCTCAAAAGCTTGACCAAAGTCAAACTTGGCCAAATAGACCAACCTAAAGGAACCAAGTGTTCCTAAACCACTCAAATCATTTCCAAATCCCGAACCACCCTCTCCCGCAAGTCATAAGGCACGAGTAGCATCTATGGAAGGTTTTATTTAAGGGAACGGGATCCTAACACTCAAAACGACCGGCTAGGTCGTTACACTGTCACTCCATCCAACTCTTTACATAGGTTATCTATCATCATGTTCTCTTTGTCAGATAAGATAACAAGATTTTGGATGTTAAGGCTCCATCTTTTCAGCCATTATAGGGTTAAGAAAAGGAAAAACAATTATAAGCGAAAATCATTAGAGGCATGCTTGATGTTTAAAATACTTTCTGCAGAATATTTAAAAAATATCCACATGTTGTTTCAAATATGTTTCAGCCATCATGTGGATGTTTCAAATATTCCGTGGATGATTTTTGAAAGATGTTTCAAACATCCTGTGGATGTTTCAAAAATCATGTGGAGATATTTCAAAGATGTTTCAAACATCTAATGTTTGAAAGAAATTTCAAACATTAAACATCTATCAGAATGAGCCCTATCAGACGATCTTTAATTTGAATTGGACCATGCCTGTCTTTTTCTACTTTTTTAAATAGCCTTTTTATCCTCGGCAATGTCCTCTCTTTTGGATAGCCGTTTGGCCGCAATTGAGGTATGGCTTCAAATGCCCAAACCTACATTGTGTGAGAAAAAAGTAAATAGAAAATTATATAAATAACACTAAAATAGAAGTAATTAACAAGATTTATTTAGTTACCATGAAAGCCCAAGGAAATCCATATAGGTTATACGAGTCACCCTTAGATTGTTTACGCTCTTTCATATCTTTCATAGGAAAATCAACAGTCAACCGGAAATTATTTTAACCCATGGATAATTGTAGAAAGCCTCTTTTGTGGAGGCCAATCTGATTACAGATTCAGACACACCACAGTCCAAATCCTTTGCAATAAAATTGCCACGACCCAAATCGATGGGCCGCGACGGGCACCTGATACCTTACTCAACCGAGTACCACATAACGTATCTTTTCGTATCATACTATCATAGATAACTGTGTCGGAGAGGCTGCCGTGAGATAGGTAGAATATAACATGGAATACCAACTTGTACATAAGACATATGGGCCTCAAAGACCAAAATAACCACTCGTACACTGAACATAGGCTTACAAGGCCATACAATCCTTTACGTACATGACATCTGTATACAAGCCTCTAAGAATACATAATTGTCATAAAAGTTGGGACAGAGCCCCGCCCTACAAAACAATACACATCTAAATCATACTGACCAAACAAGCAACTCCGGAACAAATGGCGTGCACCAACATCTTTCGTTGAGCTGATTGCCTACTTGGAGAACTCTCAGCCTATCTATCGAGACCTGCGGGCATGAAACACAGTGTCTCTAGGCAAAAGGGACATCAGTACAAACCGATCATGTAAGGAATGAAAATCAGTAAATAATAGACATGAGAGAAACATGGAGTAAAAAGCTCGACTTGTATGTCTACATAGCTCTGTGAATCATATCATTTTTATAACGTCATGCATATGGGTATTAATGTCCTACCATGCATAGGTATATGTGTTCATAACATCATCAAGCCTCTGAGGGCATCCCATCATATCATTTCGGCCACTATGGGCAAATCATCAATGTATACCAGTTGATAAGGTGATAGTGTGTATATAACGCCGTAACCTTTTCCCATATCCCATATACATATAATATACATATATACGCGTATATAACGCCATCTGCTCATGTGTCAATGTGCATGTATAAATGAATTCAATGCATGAGAAGTACGTCAATAAAATCTTTCGGAATGTCATAAGACCACTATGCCTTTGATTAATATCATGAAATAAACTTTATCAACTTATGTATTTTCTGAGACCCATGAACAAACGATAGAATAATAAGACATATGGAAACTCAAGAACATAGGCACCTCTAATAGTCGTATGAATAGAGTCATTTATGGAAGTTGTGCATTTGCTCGTTTCATTTGTATCATTTGGACCATGCCAAAAGAAAGAAGGGATAGCCTTAACATACCTGAACCGATTCTCTTGACAATCGCTTTAACACCCGTTGCTTGCAACAACAACGAAAGGGCGGATCAAAGTAGGAAAAAATCCATATGATATTCTTGAGAAAGATTGCACCGTACTCTCTTATAATTGCAAAATCTCACGTTGCTTAAGATCTATGAAACCTTGTTGAATTGCTATGAAAATCTTGTTGAAGATGATATGAACATCTCACGTTACTAGTAGTCTTGTATGAGTTCTTGTATAAAATTCCATATAATCTCTTTGTGAAATTGATCTTAACCTTGTATGATACTTGCTGGAGCAATAACCTTGAAAGACTTTTATGGCTTTAGTGAATTCCATATCTTTGTGAATTAGTCAAAATCTTGAATTAAGAATTCTTTTGTTTTGATAAGATTCTTTAATCAAATGGAATGAGGTGTTCATCTCTTTACATGTTGCCACCTAGCCAAGTGATTTAAGATTTACTTAATGGCTCTTATGTGGCTGCCTTGTATGGCACTAGTCCATAAATACCGAGTATTTTAGCTCGGGCCGTATTTTATCCTAACATGTTAAACTTTGACGAAAGTTCATTTTTTTTGATTTGCTTACCCTCTCACCTTCACGAATTTACTCATCAGTTGTTTGAAATAGCATAATGCTTATAATCTCAAAATAATCCCATTCTCGAACTTACGTCGATTAGCTTACGACGAAATTTTAACATACGAAAATGCGGGATGTATCATCTCATTTTCGAGCTTTCACAAATTTATTTATGGAGTACTTTCACGTAAAAAAGAATATGGGGTGTAACATTATTCCCCCCTTTGGAACATCCCTCCTCGAATGTTGACTGATGCACTTATCATTCTTATAACCCATAACTCTTGTGAATACTGTAGTACTCCTCTTGCCATCTAGGAAACTGTTCTGTGAATGAATCCTAAAGGCCAAGGCATTCCCTCCTTTAAACCTCTTTCTTACACCACGACTCGTGGTCGGAATCCTTCCAATCTTATAACTGTTTCTACCTTTTATCATCCAACTTGTACGACTCTGACTTTGTAAGTGCACCTATGCGACTCCTCTCTCCTTCTTCCTCCAGCTTTTAGACAATCTCTAGACCTCACTTTGTAAACATATACAAAGCTCAATAAGATGTTCCTCTGGGCATCTATACTGAAATTCTTATGTAAAACATTGCCACTAATATATTGAAACTTCTTACGTAAAACATTGCCACTAGGGCTTACATTTGCATCGAGGAATATTCGAAGTGATTTTCCTGATCCACTTAGCGGTTATACTGCACTTCAATCACCATACTTTATAGCATCCCAATGTGACTCACTTACGTGGTCTTTTTAATCCCGTACAATTCATGAAATCCCTTCAAATCATCACTCATTCGAAGGTCCAAACGTCATCCTTCATTTATCACAAGTATACCCTCATTTTATTACTAGGGCAACATTCCATCTCTTTTAAATGTTATTAGTTTTAGACTCCTTTGAGTTCATTCAGGCTATACTGAGCTTTCCATAACTTAGAGAAACCATCAGCTCTCTTGTTTTCATGGGCTTAATCCTAAGGACTTATCCATTCTCATCACCTTCTCACTCGCCCTTTCTTATCCTTACTCATGTCTTCCTAAAACCTTGTTGCTTTACCATACTTTAGCTTGCGACCTACACATATCTAGTTATACTATTCACAACCTTCTTTCAACTTGCTTGCACCATAGATTTTCTTGTGTTATTTAGCGAGATATCACATCGTCTCAAACTCTTCTTTACTCTCTTAACTAGGCCTCTCGGTACCTAGAAACCATGGGCTGGAAGATATATGCCACTGACGCCGCCGCTATCATTCCTGGATACTAAATCCCAGCTCTTCTAGCCTTCACTATTCATAATCTTCTGCATTTGAGTATCTCGTACGTTGTTCACCTTTACCTTACTTACCGTAAAATATCGCATCACATCTTCTATCTCTTTCATGACCTCGCTTCCATAGGCTTAAGCTATCTTCTGATCTGTGACTTATGGTATTAGTTATTAATTTAGCCTTTCATGAGCGTTATGTAATATCCATGATACAATCTTATGATAATTCAATCCTTTGTCTATGCCCTAAGCTCAATTCTTTCTTTTAAATTATAACGGAGTCTTCTACTGTATGAATGTCAACATATATGGTGCATGGATATCACTCTGAAGTCTTAAGTGCATAATCCTTTTTGTTCCCTTTTAGCTTCCTTTAAACATAAGCTATTACTTTTCCTTGTCTTTCTGCCCCTCTGTTTTGTGTAGACTTAGCTTATCTTAGTTCCCACGCTTGTCAGAATTTTTGTGCAACTCACATGGTCTCGAATATTACTTTCGATTTTTCTTCCCATTCCTTAGCCATGGTAGGTGCCACTTTCTCATGGAGTAAATACAATGTTGTTGTGAGACTGTTGTTATAAGATCACTTCCACTTTAGGTCATTGAGCTTAGGTCGAAGCCTTCTTCCTTACTTCGTCAGCTAGTTTTTCATTGTAGCACTTAGGAAGGACCCTCTAATTCTTGAAAGGCTGCGAGATTATTATATCGTATACTCGACAAAATTTTTGATGTCCTTCATCGCCTATAATTATTTGTAGTTACTTACCTCCACACCGTTGTACTTATAGGGTTGCTTCTAAGCTGAAGTTTTGGTTGTCTTCCCAGTGAGACTATCTTGTATTTCCATAACATTCATACAGTACCTTTAACTAACCCAACTCCTATCTAAATATTTCTCAAGTATTACAATGTCATATCTGCAAGACTGAATTCCCCATGTTGGGGTTCACTATGTTTATCTTGCACGATCTGTTGATTTGTCTGTATCCTCTTGTGTAGCCATAACTAGGCTCTTCCTGAATCAACTACTAACTACTCATTAGCTCATTCTCATATCAATATTATGCGTAATCATTCATGATTCATTTCCTTTATCTTAACTTACGTCCCGCACCAGCTTCTTATCTATCAATAACATCTTAGGCAGGAACCCTTACCTCCTCTCCTTGACGTCGTGTTTGCATAATATTCTGGAATCGTCGAATATCTGTAGGATTTCAATAAGTACAATCTTATCCTTTTCTCATTCTTATCACATTCTTTCTTTATTAATCCATAGTTATTAGAACCACTTAATTCTGAGTTAATGCCACATCACTCCATATTCCCCCCTTTAGGGGAGTACTAGGAGTTGGAGCCATGAGGTTCGACCTATAGATATTTTACCTCTTAATCTTTGGCGTCTTTTCAAATCATCGATGACCCTTACTCTTCTTGCGGCAATCATTCTGTATCAAGGATAATAAAATTCCTTATTCGCGAGGGTGTCACTTAGTATAACTGGCACATACAGTCCCTTAAGCTTAACTTTGCTCACATTGCTTGCTTTAGGGAAGCGTCTTCCTGAATGACCATTCTCCTAATTTCACATGAATCTTATTCTGTTGTCCACTCTATTATCGTCAGAACAAAATCTGAGATTCTCATGATAATGACTATTATCCAATCACTCAGTCCCTAATTCATGTTTAGTTTATCTTGTTCACTAGCCCATACTGATTTCTATTGTTCAGGGGTCTAACTTTTCCTTCCGATAGTCGCGTTGGAGTCACGAACTTATTTCTTGAAGTGGGGATATGACTTTATGGCCTATACCCTTTTGTTGTCTCAAGTCCTGTCACCTATCGTCTTTTCCTAGAACTGACTATAGACTTCGTAATACTGTCATCTTTTTGATCTACCGTTGCCATCTATGTATTACATCTTACTCATAATGCTTTAACTCTCTTCTTATTTCCATGCTAATATTTCTGTCTATCACTTTATTCTGAGAGCTTCAACCAGACATCCTTTTGCTTTTAGCTCCCCTTGCTCCATCCACTGGATCTTCGGGTTGCCTAACATTCTCTCTCCACTAGGGATGGGAGCCACACTAAGATAATATTTATCCTTTCAAGGCTTCCAGTGCCTATCTTTGTAGTACTCATATCTAGTCGTACTATTTTTTAGCGCACCATCTGGGTGTCTCACAACGAGATCTATTAACACATTTGCAATATCCTTCGGACATGTCAACCAACGCAAACAAGTCATCCACCATGTTGGTCCACTCTAACTCCAGCCGGATCCTGACATCCTGCCTTCTCTTATACTAATTCTGTTAGCCCCCATAGGAATAAATGAGATGGGTGTGGCCGATTGTACATACCTATACTACTGTTGAAGGTAACTCAAAATTCTTATATCTCCCTTCCTGGATGGTAAATAATGATAATCTTCATTATCTGGATACCCCGTACCCTTTTTCACCTTGCTTCTTTAACTTTTTGAAACTTATATCTACCTTCTGAATCTCTCGTTGCTTTTTACCATATGGGTGGATAGATATTCATGCCTTAGGCCGCCTTTTCCATAAGCTTACACATCTTAGTACACACATGATTTGCTGAATATCTCATATTTATCCATCATAATCATGATGCAAAAATCGAGCTCCTCTGACTCAATTCTTCCACAGCTATATCTCCTACCAACCGTCTTTCTGGATGAAATACCAACTTATACATAAGACATATGGTCCTCTAAAGCCAAAATAACCACTTGTACATTGAACATAAGCCGACAAGGCTTACGTACATGACATCTGTCTACAAGCCTCTAAGAATACATAATTGTCATAAAGGTCGAGATAGAGCCTCGACATACCAAACAATACACATCTAAATTATACTGACCAAACAAGCAACTCCGGAGCAAATGGAGTGCACCAACATCTTCCGCTGAGTTGATCGTCTACTTGGAGGACTCTCAACCCGCGGGTATGAAACGCAGCGTCCTCAAGCAAAAGGGACGTCACTAAAAACCGAGCATGTAAGGAAAGGAAATCAGTAAATAATAGACAAGAGAAACACATGGAGTAAAAGACTCGACATGTACGTCTGCATAGCTCTGTGAATCATTTCATTTTTATTACGTCATGCATATACATATAAATGCCATACCTTGAATAGGTATATGTGTTCATAATATCATCAAGCATCTGAGGGCATCCCATCATATAATTTTGGCCACTGTGGGCAAATCATCAACGTATACCAGCGGATCAGGTGGTGGTGTGTATATAACGCCGTAACTTTTCCCCATATCCCATATACATATAATATACATATATATGCGTATTTAACGCCATCTGGTCATGGGTCAATGAGCATGTATAAATGAATGCAATGCATGAGAAGTACGTCAATAAAATCTTTCGGAATGTCATAAGACCACTATGCCTTTGATTAATATCATGAAATAAACTTTATCAACTTATGTAATTTCTGAGACCCATGAACAGACGATAGAATAATAAGACATATGGAAACTCAAGAACATAGGCACCTCTAATCGTATGAATCGAGTCATTTATGGAAGTTGTGTAGTTGCTCGTTTCATTTGTATCATTTGGACCATGCCAAAAAAAAGAAGGGATAGCCTTAATATACCTGAACCGATTCTCTTGACAATCCCTTTAACACCTGTTGATTGCGAAGACAAGTAACGACAGATGGAAGTATGGAAAATTCGTATGATATTCTTGAGAAAGATAACACCGTACTCCCTTATAATTGCAAAATCTCACGTTGCTTAAGATGCTATGAAACATTGTTGAATTGCTATGAAAATCTTGTTGAAGATGATATGAAAATCTCACGTTACTAGTAGTCTTGTTTGAGTTCTAGTATCAAATTCCATATAATCTCTTTGTGAAATTTATCTTAACCTTGTATGATACTTGCTGGAGCAACAACTGTCACGACCCAAATTCCCAACCTTAGGGATCGTGATGGCGCTTAACACCACACTTTCTAGGCAAGCCAATGTTAGAGTTCGATTAGCTATTTACCTTTGATTATCCATTTAAACATAATAAACAATTATAAAATAAACTTAAGTTACTGACTTTCAATGAATAATTCCAAACATAAAATAATAAACACTTAAATGAACCGAGCCACGAACTAATTATATACGTAACTCTAGAACTAGCCCAGGGTCTGGTATCAATATTCATGAACTACTAAAGAATACTACAAATAATGGGCTGAAAAAAATATTGTAACTGTTCTGAATATAATAAAACAATTTTATAAAAATAGGAGAAGACTCTCGGGATGAGCGAACGCCGGCAGATATACCTCGTGTATCCGAATAAATGAATAGCTGCTCTAAATATCTCTATTGCTGGTCGATACCTGGATCTTCACAAAAGAGTGCAGAGTGTAGTATCAGTACAACTGACCCCATGTATTGAGTAAGTGTTGAGTCTAACCTCGATGAAGTAGTGACGAGGCTACGGCGGGGCATTTGTTGATACCCAATTTTTCCTAAAATTATTTTCAAACTTATATATGAGCTTTCAAAATCACCCTTGCAATAATGAGTATTTTCCAATTTTGTTTCATATTTTATCTAAATTATTTCCCTATTTATTTAATATTGTATATTTTTATAATTTATAAATTGTGCTCTAAAATAAATTTCAAAATACTTTCCAATTCAGTATGGCATTTATAATCACTTGTTATTTATTAAAATCCAACTATTTCGTAAATTGGCCAATTGTGTCTTATTTATTTCAATTACAATCATTTTGCAATTATAGCCTGATTAGTCATTTTATACCTTTAAAATTCGAATTTATGTCTTTACATTTTTATATTGGCTAATTATTGTAATTATACTTATTTTTTGACTTAATTTCATTTTTTGTATAATTATTCATCTTTTTAATTAATTAATTATCCTATTTATTTGAGTATTTAACATCTAACCTATATTCATTTAAACTCTAACCACATTTCAAACCTATTACCCTACTCGTTAGCCCAATTGAAATACCCAAACCCAAACCCCATTATACCCGGCCCAAATTCTTTAATCAATCTGAGTCGTTGATCAATTCGAATCAACGACCCAGATTATTAGTTCCCTTAATTAGTCTAACTTACCCCCTCCCCGTCTCTCATTTTCCCATCTCACTCTCTCT
>ML281270.1:0-132688 GCA_005239495.1 Nicotiana undulata | reverse complement strand
ATGCATTCATGGCCCCCGAGTCATAGGTTTGATTCGTGATCGGGGAGAACTTATATTTTTATTGCCCTTGAGTCACAGGTTTATTCGTGATCAGGAAGTATTTCACTTATGTTTTACTTGCCCGTGAGTCACATGTTTGATTCGTGATCAGGGAGAATTATACTACTATTTTCATCGGCCCCCGAGTCACAGGCATGATTCGTGATCGGGGAGAGTTTTACTTTGCATAGTCAGCACACGAGTCGCAGGTATAATTCGCGATCGTGGGGAGCTTATCATTATCGAGTCAGCACATGAGCCGCAGGTATGATTCGCGATCATGGGGAGCTTATCATTATCGAGTTAGCACACGAGTCACATGCATGATTCGCGATCGTGGGGAGCTTATCACTATCAAGTAAGCGCACGGGTCGCAGGTATGATTCGCGAACGTATGGAGCTTTATGACCGAGTCAGTCCTTATGACCCACCCTTATGACATCGGTCGATAGTCTTGTCCTTGTCGGTTGTATATATATACACATTGCATTCATCCGCATTTGCATTGAGTTGGGATCAAACGAGGGTGAGTTGAGAAACAATACAGAGTACTGGGAAGTGAACAACTGAGAATAAAGATAAGTCATTTCGGATAATGAGTAAGAGAACAAGAAATATAACTATGAATAGTTTACAAAAGGAGACTATGTTTAAGATCAGTTATTGATTGTTGCTTACATGTTCTTATACGTGATGTACTATCTCACATGATTCATTGCTCAGCATGTGTTTTGTTTCATTATGTACCGGACCTTAGTGAGTATGTATTCTACCTCTCGTCACTACTCTTTACGAGTTTAGACGGGATACTCACTGGGTACATATTTGTTTATATGTACTCATGCTGCACTTTCCTTCTTTTCTGCACTTGACTGTGCAGGTACTGAGGCTGGTCCGTCTGGTCGTCCGCCTGTTGATAGATACTGACCACGACGTCGCTCCACACGGTGAGCTGTCTTCTTGGCGTTCTTCTGATAGCACTTCTGGATCCTTCTAGTTTCCTTTTGCTCAGTCGTTTGTTCCAGACTGCGGCTTGTATATTTTTGTATATGTATTTTCTATAGTTGTATCTATGTAGCTCTCGTTGACACTGTGACACTAGTCCTGGCACACTCTTGTTGTAGTTATCGGGGTTGTATATGTATTGGGCCTAGCTGTGGTTCAGCTTGTTTCTATGGCCCCGCCCCATGTCGTTATTGTATTCCGCACTTTCATTTTTATTATTGTTTGTTGGCTTGCCTGACCTCGCCGTTAGGCCCCATCACGACCTGGACCGGTTTTGGGTCGTGACATTGTAGGTTTGTAGTGTCATTTTTGATATGTGTGTCAAATTTGAAGTCATTTAGAATAGTTTTGACGCGTTTCGGCATCGTTTGTAGATTTTGGAAAAATGTTAAGTTCTTAGGCTTGAATCCATGTTTAATTCTTGTTTTTGGTATTATGTGATGTGGTATGAAGGCTCGACTAAGTTCGAATGAGGTTATAGGATTGGTTGGTAGGTTTGGTTGAGGTCCCGGAGGCCTCGGGTGAGTTTCGGATGCTTAACGAACTTTAAATGGGACTTAGACAAATTCTGAAGTTGGTTGCTTCTGGTGTTTACACACCTGCGGATGTTGGACCGCTGGTGCGGCCCCGCAGAAGCGAGGAAAGAGGTCGTAGATGCGGTATGAGGCATGAAGACCATTGGTCGCAGATGCGGCTCAAGGACCGCAGAAGAGGAACCGCATCTACGAAGAGTGGAGCGCAGGTGCGGTGCTTGGGGATTTAATGAAAATATGCAGATACAGAGCGCCAGCCGCAAGTGCGGCCCCATGGACCGCAGGTGCGGAATTCGCTGGGCAGATATAGAAAATTCGAAGGTTTGAAATTTCATAACATTAAAATTGATTTGGAGCTCCGTGGGAGACGATTTCTTGAGGGATTTTGAAGGAAACAATTGGGTAACGAATTCTAATTCTAATTTGATCATAATATTATAATCTATTGTTGTTTTCCTCTTATAATTAAAGAATTTGAGAGTAAAAGTTTGAAAATGGGAGAAAAGTTCCCCAATTATAAATTCTAGTTTAGAGTGAGATTTTGACGTCGGATTTTGATGATTTGTGTTCAAGTGTGCTCGTTAGTGAATGGGTGTTCATAATTGGTAAATTTTACCCGATTTCGAGGCGTGGGCCCGGGGGACTCTTTGGGGCGATTTTCCTAATTTTGCGTTTTAGCTTCGAATTAATTAGTTAGATTAGTTACTTAAAGTTATATTTACATTATGCAATTGAATTGAATAGATTTGGGCCATTTGGAGTCGGGTAATTGTGGCAAGAAAGTGGTTTCAAGTTGATTTGAGCGGTTGAGGTAGGTGTCTTGCCTAACCGTGTGTTGGGGACTTCCCCTTAGGATGTTTGATATTAATTGTTGGGTGGGCTCCGTGTACGTGAAGAGACGAGTACGTACCGGGTCGTTATAGCAAAAATCCCATTTTTCCTACTTAAATCATAAATTGTTCTTTCTCCTATTAAATTGCATTAATATGTTAATTTGTTTAGCTTAGATTAGAAAAGCATGTTTACGTGTCTAATTGTCTAATTGATACTCGGTGCGCCATGCTTAGTTAGATTACTTCTTTTACTTACCTATGATTAGATGAACTGTATAAATTGATGCCAAACCTGTCATTTTTCTTGCATCGCATATTTAAATTGGGACTACGGACGTATTTAGAGAGATCCCCCAGCATTGCATATTTATTTTGGGACTACGAACATATTCTGAGAGATCCTCATGTACCGCATATTTAAATTAGGATTACAAACGTATTCCGGGAGATCACCCTGTACTGCATATTTATTTTGGGACTACAGACGTATTCTCGGAGATCCCCCCTACTGCATAACCATATGGAACTAAGGGATGGTATCCCGGGAGATTCGACCTTGTGTTTACTTTGTTCTGAGCCGAGGGATCCCTTTACTGTTATGTTTTCGAACATTTTTGTAACTGTTTACTGTAGAAATTACTTATCTCTTTTACTATTTTAAATTGTTTATATTTAATCCAGTAGGGCCTTAACCTGACCTCGTTACTACTTGACCGGGGTTAGGCTTGGCACTTACAGGGTACCAAATGTGGTGTACTCATGCCCGTTCCTGCACATGTTTTCGTGTGCAGATCCAGGTACGAGCTATCAGCCTCGTTGTTGTTGATTCTAGGAGACTACAAGGTATTTATACCGCGTCCGCAAAATCCTCAGAGTCCCAATCCATTCTATCGTTTAGAGTCCTTTTATGTACCTTCCAGACTTATTCAGATCTGCAGTAGTTATTAGAAGCTTGTGATTTTTGTGACATTCCGAGTCATTGGGATGGATATGTTGTATATGCCGAGCGGCACCGTTTTGCTATTCAGATTATGCCCTTATTTTCTTTATTATTGTGTTTATTAAAGTTTTACCCATAAGATTAGGCTTACCTAGTCGTAGAGACTAGGTGCCATCACTATACTTTTTGGAGGAAAATTTGGGTCGTGACAAGTTGGTATCAGAGAGTCTAGGTTCATAGGAGTCACAAGTCATAAGTCGGTTTAGTAGAGTCTCGCGGATCGGTATAGAGACGTTTGTATCTATCTTCGGGAGTCTATGTAACTGTTAAGATCAATCATATTCCTTTGATTTCCCTGTCGTGCGAGTTATTGGCATCAAAATTCAAAAACCCTATTCTATTCCTTGTCACAGATAGTGAGGACCCGTACCGGGAGGACCAACGACAAGGCTCCCAAACCCTCTTTCAGAGCCACTAGAGGCAGGGGCCGGGGTAGAGGACGAGCATGTGGTGCAACCCGAGCACCTGCGAGAGTAGCGATAGAGGATCCCACAGCAGCTCCAGCTAGAGGTCCAGCACCGAAGGTTCCTATTGCCACTCCAGCCCTCCATGAGACTCTGGCTCAGTTCATGAGCATGTTCAGCACTCTGACTCAGACTGGGCTACTTTCGATAGCCCTAGCCACATCTTAGGTCGGAGGAGGGACATAGACTCCTGCAAACCGCACTCCTGAGAAAAGGGTCCAGGTTGATCAGGCCCCAGAGTACATTCCTATATCCCCAGTGATTTCGGCTCAGCATGAGGCCAGGGTAGCTTCTTCTGAGGCAGATAAAATCAGACTCTAGAGGTACAAGAAGTACCACCCACCTACTTTCAGCGGACTAGCTTCAGATGACGCTCTGGGTTTTCTTGAAAAGTGTCATCATATTCTCCGCACCATGGGCATTGTGGAGATGAGTGGGGTTTCTTTCACCGTTTTCCAGTTGAGGGGAGCAGCATATAAGTGGTGGCCTGCCTATGAGATGAGTAGTCCGTACGAGGCAGCCTCACTCACTTGGACTTAGTTTTCAGAGATGTTTCTGCGAGAATATGTTCCTCAGAGCCTCAGGGATGCTTGGCGCGCAGAGTTTGAGCAGTTGCGCCAGGGTGCTATGACTATGTCAGAGTATGCAGTCCGCTTCAATGAGTTGGATCGTCATGCACCGACTTTGGTTGCCACAGTCAGAGAGATAGTTCGTCGCTTCATTGAGGGACTCCACCCCAGTATTCAGACCAGTATGTCCAGAGAGTTGGAGATGGATATCACTTATAAGCAGCTAGTGATATTGCCAAGAGGATAGAGGGCATGTTTTCTCGGGACAGAGAGGAGAGAGAGGCTACGAGGTCTCGAGAGACTGGTCATTATTTGGGAGCTCGTGCACCAACAACACACTATGGTAGGGGTTTTGTGAGTCGCCCTGCTCATTCAGCTCTTCCTGCAGCCAGCGGTGTTCCAGCTCCTCCTAGACCTCAGGAGCCCTATTATGCACCGCCAGTATCTAGTATGACTCCTGCTCGAGGTGCTATTACCGGCCAGTCCAGCATGCCAGTTCCGAGTAAGTCTCAGCTACATCGTCCTTCGAGGGGTTGTTTTGAGTGTGGTGACACTCGTCACATGGTTAGAGATTTACCCATTGCTAGGAAGGGTGCATATTCAAAGACTTATCAGCTTCCACGTGCTCCACCGGGTCCTACGGCTATTCTTCCAGTCCCATTTGCCACTCTACCTCCTCAGCTAACTCGAGTTGAAGGTGGAGGTCGCCCTAGAGGGGGAGGCCAGGCCAGGTACTATGCCCTTCTATCCCGTTCAAAGGCCGTCGCTTCAGATTCAGTTATCACAGGTATCGTCTCTATCTGTCATAGGAATGCATCAGTATTATTTGACCCAGGATCTATGTATTCATATGTGTCTTCTTATTTTGCTTCACATTTAGGGATATCTCGGAATTCTTTGAGTTCCCCTATTTATGTTTCTACTCCTGTGGGAGATACTCTCGTTGTGGACCGCGTATATCGGTCGTGTTTGATTGTTCTTAGTGGTTTTGAGACAAGGGCTGATTTGTTATTGCTCAGTATGGTAGATTTTGATGTTATCATGGGCATGGACTGGTTGTAGCCCCATTATTCTATTCTTGATTGTCACACTAAGACCGTGACGCTGGCTATGCCAGGCTTACCAAGATTAGAGTGGAGAGGTACCTTAGAGTATACTCCCCGTAGAGTCATTTCTTTTCCTAAGGCTCAACGGATGGTTAAGAAGGGGTGTGATGTGTATTTGGCCTATGTGAGAGATTTCAGTGTTGATACCCCCACAGTTAAGTCAGTCCCAGTAGTGAGGGACTTCCCTGATGTGTTTCCAACTGATCTTTCGGGTATGCCGCCCGATAGAGATATTGATTTCGGCATTGATTTATTGCCGGGCACACAACCCATTTCTATTCCTCCCTATCGTATGGATCCTCCTGAGTTGAAGGAGTTGAAGGAGCAGTTGCAGAAGTTTCTTGATAAGGGTTTCATCAGGACAAGTGTATCACCATGGGTTGCTCCGGTATTATTTGTGAAGAAAAAGGATGGTTCTATGCGTATGTGTATTGACTATCGGCAGTTGAACAAGGTTACAGTGAAGAACATTTATCCCTTGCCTCGCATCGATGATTTAGTTCATCAGTTACAGGGTGCCAGGGGTATTTTCCAAAATTGACTTGCGTTGTGGCTATCATTAGTTGAAGATACGAGAGCCGGACATTCCAAAGACTGCCTTCAGGACCAGATATGGTCATTATGAGTTCCTTGTCATGTCATTTGGGCTAACCAATGCCCCAGTAGCCTTTATGCATTTGATGCATAGTGTATTCTAGCTTTATCTTGATTCCTTCGTCATTGTGTTTATTGACGACATCCTGGTATATTCCCAGTCTCGGGAAGATCATGAGCAGCACTTGAGGACCGTGCTTCAGACTTTGAGGGAGAAGAAATTGTATGCAAAATTTTCTAAGTATGAGTTCTGGCTTGATTCACTAGCATTATTGGGCCACGTAGTGTATTGTGATGGGATCAAGGTGGATCCGAAGAAGGTAGAGTCAGTGCAGAGTTGGCCTAGACCATCATCAGCTATGGAGATTCGCAGTTTCCTTGGTTTTGCAAGGTATTATCGCCACTTTGTAGAGGGATTTTCATCTATTGCAACACCTATGACCAGACTGATCCAGAAGGGTGCTCCGTTCAGGTGGATTGAGGAGTGTAAGGAGAGCTTCCATAAGCTCAAGACAGCCTTGATCACACCCCAGTGTTAGTGTTGCCTATAGGTTCGGGCTCCTATACAGTCTATTGTGATGCCTCGAGAATTGTCCTTGGAGAAGTATTGATGCAGGACGGTAAGGTGATTGCCCACGCGTCTAGATAGTTGAAGGTGCATGAGAAGAATTATCCGTTTCACGACTTCGAATTGGCAGCTATTGTTCACGCCCTGAAGATTTGGCGTCATTATGTTTATCGTGTTCCTTGTGAGATTTACATTGATCACCAGAGTCTTCAGCACTTGTTCAGACAAAAGGACCTTAATCTACGTTAGCGGAGGTGGTTGGAGTTATTGAAAGACTATGAAATCACTATATTATACCACCCAGGGAAAGCAAATGTAGTGGCCGACACCATGAGTCACTGGGCGGAGAGTTTGGTAAGTTTGGCATATCTTCTGGCAGTTGAGAGGCCCTTAGCCTTGGATGTTCAGGCCTTAGCCAGTCGGTTCGTGAGATTGGATCTTTCAGAGCCTTGTCAGGTATTAGCTTGTGTGGTTGCTCGGTCTTCTCTTTATGACCGCATCAGAGAGTGTCAGTATGATGATCCCCACCTTCTAGTTCTTTGGGATAGGGTCCGGTGAGGTGATGCCAGAGATGTGACTATAGGTGATGATGGTGTGATGAGGATGCAAGGTTGTATATGTGTGCCCAATGTAGATGAGCTTCGGGAGTTGATTCTGGAGGAGGCCCATAGCTCGCGATACTTAATTCATCCGGGTGCTTCGAAAAAGTACCGGGACCTGAGACAACACTATTGGTGGAGAAGGATGAAAAAGGATATAGTTGGATTTGTGGACAAGTGTCTCAAATGTCAGCAAGTTAAATATGAACATCAGAGGCCAGGAGGATTATTTCAGAGGTTAGATATCCCAGAGTGGAAGTGGGAGCGTATCACCATGGACTTTGTGGTTGGACTTCCCTGGACTTGTAGAAAGTTTGATGCCATTTGGGTGACCATGGATCGACGGACCAAGTCAACCCATTTCATTCCAGTGTTGACTACATACTCCTCAGAGAGGTTGGCTAAGATTTATATCAGGAAGATTGTCCGCCTTCACAGTATTCTAGTATCCATCATTTTAGACAGAGGTACACAGTTCACATCACGGTTTTGGAGAGCCGTTCAGCAGGAGTTGGGTACTAGGGTGGAGGTGAGCACAACTTTTCACCTCAGACTGACGGGGACTCCGAGCGCACGATTCAGATTCTCGAGGATATGCTTCGTGCCTGTGTGATGGAGTTTGGAGGGTCATGGGACCAATACTTGCCACTTGCAGAGTTTGCTTATAATAACTTTTACCAGTTCAGCATCCAGATGGCACCGTATGAGGCTTTGTACGGTAGGCGGTGCTGGTCCCCAGTAGAATGGTTTGAACCGGGCGAGGCCCGATTGTTCGGTACAGATTTGGTCCAGGATGCCCTGGATAAGGTTAAGGTGATTTGGGAGAGACTTCGCACAGCCCAGTCCAAGCAGAAGAGTTATGCAGACCGGAAGGTTCGTGATTTGGCATTTCTGACTAGTGATTGGGTTTTGCTTCGGGTATCACCTATGAAGGGCGTCATGAGATTTGGGAAGAAGGGTAAGCTAAGTCTGAGGTTCATTGGTCCTTTTTAGATACTGTTGCATGTTGGGAGGTTGCTTATGAGCTTGCCCTACCTCCCAACCTAGCAGGAGTTCATCCGGTACTCCACGTTTCTATGCTCCGGAAGTATCACGGTGATCTGGCTCATGTATTGGATTTCAGCTCAGTCCAGTTGGACAAGGATTTATCTTATGTTGAGGAGCCAGTAGCCATCTTGGATAGGCAGGTCAGAAAGCTCAGGTCGAAGAATATTGCATCAGTAAAGGTTCAGTGGAGGGGTCAGCCGGTCGAGGAGGCGACTTGGGAGACCGAGCAGGATATGTGCAGTCGATACCCTTATCTTGTCACAGCTTCAGGTATGTCTTTATATTCGTTCGAAGACGCACAATTGTTTTAAGAGGGGGAGGATGTTCGACTCGGCTGGTCGTTTTGAGAGTTTGAGCCCCAAACCCTTAATAATTGTTTTCCCCACGTTTGTTTCTGCTATTCGAACTTGCCTGAGTGATTAGTTATGGAATTAAGATAGTTTTGGGACACTTAATCCCTAAATGTGAGATTAAGCCTTAGAATTTGGACTGTAGTCAGAATTATGTGAAGACGGGTCCGTAATGGAATTTCATCGACTTCGTTAGCTCCATTGAGTGATTTTGGGGTTAGGAGCGCATTCGGAATGTGTTTTAGAGGTCTGTAGTAGATATAGGCTTGAATTGGCGAAAGTAAGATTTTTGGCGATTTCGGCCGATAGGGGAAATTTTGATATCGAGCTCGGAATGGAATTCCGGAAGTAGCTGTAGGTTCGTAGTGTCACTTTTGACATGTGTGTCAAATTTGAAGTCATTCGGACTAGTTTTGATGTGTTTCAGCATCATTTGTAGATTTTGGAAAAATGCTAAGTTCTTAGGCTTGAATCCATGTTTAATTCTTGTTTTTGGTGTTATGTGATGTTGTTCGAAGGCTCGACTAAATTCAAATGAGGTTATAGGACTGGTTGGTAGGTTTGGTTGAGGTCCCGGAGGCCTCGGATGAGTTTCGGATTCTTAACGGACTTGAAATGTGACTTAGGCAAATTCTGAATTTGGTTGCTTCTGGTGTTTTCGCACCTGCGGATGTTGGACCGCAGGTGCCGCCCCGTAGACGCGATGAAAGAGGTCGCAAATGCGGTATGATTCATGAAGACCATTGGTCGCAGATGCGGCTCAAGGACCACAGAAGCGGAACCGTATCTGTGAAGAGTGGAGCACAGGTGCGGTGCTTGGGGATTTAGTGAAAATCCGCAGATGCGGCCCCATGGATCGCAAGTGCAGAAATCCCTGGGGAGATATAGAAAATTCAAGGGTTTGAAATTTCATAACACTAAAATCGATTTGGAGCTCGGTGGGAGACGCTTTCTCAAGGGATTTTGAAGGAAAATCATTGGGTAACGAATTCTAACTCTAATTTGATCATAATACTATAATCTATTGTTGTTTTCCTCTTCTAGTTAAGGAATTTGAGAGTAAAAGTTTGAAAATTTTACAAAATTTCCCCAATTAAAAATCTGAGTTTTGAGTGAGATTTTGACGTCGGATTTTGATGATTTTTGTTCGAGTGTGCTCGTGAGTGAACGGGTGTTCATAATTTCTAAATTTTACCCAATTTCGAGGCGTGGGCCTGGGGAACGTTTTGGGGCGATTTTCCTAATTTTGCGTTTTAGCTTCGAATTAATTAGTTAGATTAGTTACTTAAAGTTATATTTATATTATGCAATCGAATTGAATAGATTTGGGCCATTTGGAGATGGGTACTCGTGGCAAGAACGTGGTTTCAAGTTGATTTGAGCGGTTGAGGTAAATGTCTTGCCTAACCTTGTGTTGGGGACTTCCCCTTAAGATGTTTGGTATTAATTGTTGTGTGGGCGCCGTGTACGTGAGGTTACGACTATGTACCGCTTTCGGGTCGGAAACGCGGGCTGCTAGTGGGGTTGTGCCCATTCTTCCTCTTCTTCCGCTTTCGTCCTTTTTTAGCCCTTTTTTCATTAGGGGGGTCTCCTTACCTTCGGTCTCATTCAAGACCTGATCAAGGGATTTCCCCTTTTTACTTTTGGTGTATAGGGGTCTCCTTACTTTTGATCAAGGGATAGAGTGCTGTACCAGGAGAGTCTGAGCAAAAGAAAGATCCTTCCTGAGAAAAGGCTAAGTCTCAATGGCCTGCAAGAGCGGTACCCCTATATTCTAGAAAACATCAAAACTAGAAAATGGGAATGTTTCACCGAGCCCCTTGGAGAGTACAATGAGACAATGGTGCGGGAATTTTATGCCTCTTATGCTGCTTCTAGAAATGCCCATCACAAGAGGAACAAAATCTTCAGTGAGAAAGTGTTAGTCAGGACGTAGCTTGTCATCGGGCCGCTATCCATGCTCAGTATTTTTCAACGTCGAGCCCAAGTACAACAGAATATGAGGCCAAGCTGGCCAACAATAATAGAGAGCGTGCTTGGGTCGCCTCTGTGATTGCAAGAGGGACTCCGGTCTGGATCAATCCTAACCACAAGATTTACAAAGAATATCTCACAAGGGAAGGGAGGTTTTGGCTTGCTTTTGTCGTCTCCCGTCTGATTCCCTCAAGGAACGAAACAGATAAGCATCGAGAAAGCCATTATCGTTGCTTGCATTATGTCAGGAATCAATGTGGATGTGACTGACATTATTTTTCAACAGATTGGGGTCCGGGATTGGCAGAAAAAGAATTCATTTCCTTTCCCCTGCCTCATCACTGCATTGTGCCGAGCTGCGAAGGTCCCTCTTATACCTTCATGTGACAAGACAGCAAAGGCCGACAAGGATATCAATATCACCCGTATAAGTGATGCGGGGCCCAGGGCAGCAGCTGCCCCTCCAGTCATCCCTATGCCTACCCCTACAGAGGGAGAGCCCTCAGAGTCTCAACCTTCTCCAGCAGAGCCATCCACTACTTCCTCCCAGCCAGCTGCCAGTGCTAGTGCCCTCTCGACCATCCCGCTGCATGTTCTCTCCCAGCTTGGTCGTCTAGCTCAGCACACCAATACTAAGGTCGACAAGCTTGTGAGTGAGCTTCCCACTTTGATCCGGCAGGCCCTTACTCCTATTCTGTCTTCAGTGACTGCTCTTGAGGGTCGCCTTCAAGAACTTGAGGCACGCATCGAAAAGGTGGAGAGAGGTGAAGTTAGATACTTATCAGAGGTACGGACCGATGTGTCCACTCTGAAGACTGAGCTCCACTGACTACAGCACCTGAAGTTTGACTTCTCATCCCTCCTGCCCAAGAAAGGGGAGCAGGGAGTTAGTACCTCCGAGCCTGGGCTAGGACTCGATTTCTCCACACTGATGACAGCCCAAGCCGCTCTGATTGTCCCTCCGCCTCCACCCCCTCATGCAGCTGTTGATGTACCTTCAGGAGAGGGTTCCGGACATTCTTCAGAGTCCGAGGAGGAGTCGTCAGAGGAGGAGTCCTCTTCTTTTGATGAGGAGCAGGGCCCTCAGGAGAAGGGCAAGGGAGTTGCTATTACTACTGTTGCTACAGTTGCGGAGCCGACAGAGAAGGAGCTCATGCAACTTGCTATTTACCGTTCTTTGGAGGACACATGTGCCACAACCTCAATTCAGCAGTCAGCAGCTGAGGGAAGCAGCTCTTAGAATCTTATCACTCTTGCCGATGGGCCTACAACAATTCCTCCACCACTAGTGGATGTTATTCCTCCTGCTGAGCAGTCAAATGCTCATGTTCTTGTGGCGGTTGAGGATCCCTCCCCCACACAGCATATCACCGACTCCTGTAGCGCTTAGCGTGCCCCAGGGATCCCCTAACTCTGTCTTTACATTTCTTATGCATTGGGGACAATGCAGACTTTTTAATTGTGGGTGGTGGTTGTACTTACTTTTTGTGACAACTTGGATAATATGATACTGTTTTTTGTTCTATGTTATGAATGATTTTTGTTTTCGTTTTTTTATTTGATATCCCCAAGTTGTCAGTAAACCAATGTACATATTTCTTTTGTGATATTAACTTTTGTTTGCATTTTATAAAAATAAATAAAAAACAAGTTGCTAGTTTATGTCGAGTTTTCCTTAGTTAGTAATGAATTCCCTTCGGTTTTTCTTCGCCGGGTTCTTTTCCAAGGGTGTAATAGTAGAACCATGGCACTAGGACGAAACGTATTGACCGGTTTAGTGTAAGTGTCTAGTCTCAAGTGTGTATATCTGTAAATAATCCATACCCTTCCTATAAAAAAAAAGAGAAGAAAAGCAACTCTATGAACTTGAGGCTTGACTTTTAACTCTATGTGTACTTAGAATTATACATGTAAATAATGAAAGTTTTGAGTCGGCAAGCCCTGACTCATGAGCTAAAACGATGTTGAACTAAACAGTCATGTGCCGTGTGTGTTAGATGTTTGTATCAATAATTCTTGTGTTTACTTCTGTCAGCTAGAACTTGCCCAGTTGGTTTTTCGATGCTAATAATAAGTACATTGAGTTGGAGAAATGACCTTAGGCAGTCTTTGTGATATTGAGAAACCCAGTGAACCTTTCAAGCTACCAAATGTTTGCATGAATACCACTAGTTTCCCATTTGAGCCTTTAGCCTTTTTGTTGGACACCTCATTACAAGACTTTCCCGTTTTGAAAAGTAATCCCCTCTTTTGAACCCGTCCCTCCTTGAATATTGAAAAAAAAATCCTAAGTTGGGGGTTTGGTGATAGAATTAGAGATTGGCTAGGTTGTATATTGAGTGTAGAGAATATACCTCAAAGGATTCAAATGAAAATTGTTCAAGCTCCAAAATAAATAAATAAAAGAGAGATACAAATGTATGTAAAAAAAATATATATATATATATATGGAAGCTTTGAAGAAATTTAGTGAGGTAGTTCTACGTTGGTAGCTAAACACCAATGAGGCCATGGGACTTAAAAAGAAGCAAAGGCACTGAAAGAGAAAGATGTGAGTAGTGTTCAAGGAGGGTGTAGTCACTTGTACCCAAATGATTATCCAACCCTTCCCTAAGCCTACATTACAAGCCAGAAAGTCCTTATGGGATCTCCAACCGAATGTTCTTAAAATGGCGACGAATTAAAATAAGGGCAAGCCTATGCTATAATGTGTTGTAACACTTGAAACTCTTTGTGAGTGTGAGTGTTTGTGTAAATATGTCCCTTGTTGTTGTCATTGTAAATATTGTGAGTTGGGACTTCCTTTCCTTATGGTGAGGGCACATGTACTGTAGAGTGTAACAGTAGTTGAGTTCTTGAAGTCGGGTGCAAGTACACTCAGCTGAGAGTAACATTTTGTCAAATAGCTCGAGGCTCAAAGTTCACAAGTTAAGTAGTTTCCATGTAAATAGTAGCAACTGTTCATGACCGGTAATTGGATGAAATGCATGCTTGTAGTACTAACACTTAACACTGTCTGTGGTCATAGTTATAGTACTACTTTCCAGTTCTCTGGGGATGCACTTAGTTGGTGAGAGGCTTACGAAAGGCATAGGCTGGTTGGTGCAGCGCCCCTTACTTGGCAGCAGTTCTCCGTCCTCTTTCTGGAGAAGTTTGTACCTGAGTCCCGCAGAGAGGAGCTGCGCAGATAGTTTGAGAAGCTTCGCCAGGGTGAGATGTTCGTTACCCAGTATGAGGTGCGGTTCTCCGAGTTGGTTCTTCATGCAGTATGGTTGGTTCCCACATACCGAGAGAGGACTAAAGGGTTTATAGATGGCCTTGGTTATCAGTTTTGACTTCTTATGACCATAGAGAGTATCTGGTGCTACCTTTGACGAGGTTGTCGACATAGCTCGACAGATTGAGATAAATCATGGTCAGAAGAGGGTTGAGAGGGAGGCTAAGAGGCCTCGTGGTCAGGGTTGATTCAGTGGTGCTCCTCAGGGAGGTCAGTTCCAACAGGGCAGAGGTCGTCCATTTAGGCATGCTCAGTCAGCTCGCCCATTTCACCGTGGTGCATTATCTGACCATGGTTCTCACAGTCTTCAGCAGGGTCAATCATCATTTAGTGCATTGCCAGCGTAGGGTTCTCATCATGCCTCGTCCACTCAGGTATCATCGGGTAGTTCTTTTAGACATCAGAAGAAGCAGTATCGTCTGAGGAGGGGTTGTTTCGAGTGCGGGGATTTTGGTAACATTATGAGAGATTGACCTAGGCTATTAGGTGGGGCTCCCCAGCGGGGTACTCGTCCGATAGAACCAATACCAGTTCCTCCACCACCAGCCTAGCTAGATAAAGGTGGACCTCAGCCAGCGAGGGGCGGAGCCAAGTCAGTTAGGGGTCACCCGAGAGGGGGAGGCAGAGCAGGGGTGGCCATGCCCATTTCTATGCCCTCCCAATCAGGCCAGACGTCGTTGCTTCAGATGTTGTGATCACATGTATTCTCTCCGTCTGTCATAGGGATGCCTCTGTATTATTTGACCCTGGTTCTACATATTCATATGTTTCATCATACTTTGCTCATTTCTAGATATGCCCCGTGAGATTAGTTACATCTATTCATGTATCTACTCTTGTGGGCGATACTATTGTTGTGGACCGCGCGTATCGGTCATGTGTGGTGTCTATTGGGGGTCTGAAGACCCCAGTAGATTTATTATTGCTTAGCATGGTTGATTTAAATGTGATATTAGGCATGGATTGGCTATCTCCATGTCATGTTGTTCTAGATTGTCACGCTAAGATCGTGACCTTAGCGATGCTGGGATTTTCGAGAGTTGAGTGGAGTGGTTCCATAGATTATGTGCTTAGTAGGGTGATTTCATACTTGAAGGCTCAACGTATGGTTGAGAAGGGTTTCCTGTCTTATTTGGCTTTTGTGAGGGATGTTAGTGCAGAGACTCCCACTATTGATTATGTTCCTGTGGTCCATGATTTTCCCGATGTGTTCCTGCAGATCTGCCGGGCATGCTGATATGCCGGAGAATTTCGCCACATTTAATACCAAATTGCTTAGATTATAGCTTGTTTCAAGAGCATTTACCCTTTATACTTATAGAATTTTTATGTTTTGTAGTGCATGAGGTGTAAATACTCAAGACCATGAAAAAGAGAGCAAATAAGCTAAAAAGTGAGGAAAACAACACTATGCGATTGCATATTTGACAAGAGGACATCGCATAACTAAGATGCGAATCGCATAACGCACCCAGGGATCGCAGACCTCAACAGAAAGATAGGCAAATTTCAAGAGCTAAAATGCGGTCGATTACGCGACCGCATAACTCACATGCGAGCCGCAAAATTAACCTCAGAATCCCTGGTGTCTGAAGCTGCCTCAAGAATGCAATGCCAATCTGCGGTCACATATCAACAATGCGAATCGCGGATCAACACTACAGTGACGACCAGGAAACTACGGTTTAGAGATGCGATGAGAACGTGAAGAATGCGAACCGCATTCCTGTTATGCGACAGGAATGCGATCGCATAACCTGCCTGCAGGGGCATTTTTGTTCATTTTCTGCCCGACTTTTGGCCCACTATAAAGGATTTACTTGGGTTTTGTGGGTCAGTCTTGTCTAGTCTTTGAAGAACATTCCCCTATTAAATATTCTCTCCTTTTTGGAAGCATTAGAGCACTTCATTCTTGGTTTGTAAGCATTCATGACACTTAATACTCTTAGCTTTTTGTCATTTATTATGAGTAACTAGCTTTAAATACTAAGGTTGTGGACCCTAAATGGGTGTTATGTATTTGGGTATTTAACATTGAATATATGCATAATGGGTTGTTGATATTTATTTACTCTTCATTGTACATTTCTTGTTAGTGGTTGCAAACATTAACTTATGCCATAAATTCTTTCTTAGCTTGGAAAAGTGGGTTAGTGTTGGTAAGAGTAAATATCAAAGACTCAAGGCTTTAAACCTTGTTTAATAGAATCACTTAGGAATAAGATGGTTTTATTTGGCATAAAGTGATTTGGTTTTATTGCAACTCTTTTATATTTGGGGAAATTATAAAGAGAAAATACTACTCTATTATTGGAAAATATTGGGTAGTCATTTAGAAATAAATTGCATATCAAGAACTTCCCATTAGAAATATATCATATTAATACCCATTTGCATTACACTTCATTAAAAGGGACACAACCTTGGTTCACTTAATCATATTAATTACAACTTTAATTAATTCGCATTGCTACTACTTCTATTAGATTATTACACAACCAGCCCCCATATTCCCGTTCACTAATGGAATGGAATTATGATTTGAGTTAAGAATCACACTATCAAAGTAACATTTTCACACCTATTCCCTGTGGGATTCGACCCCAACCTTGTTGGGTTATTATATTTGACTTCGATCGCTTTACACTATTTTAAAGTGTAATTTGAGCGTATCACATGCCGCCTGACAGGGATATTAGATTTGGTATCGACTTGGTGTCGGGCACTCAGCCCATTTCTATTCCACGATATCGTATGGCACCAACGGAGTTGAAAGAATTAAAAGAACAGCTTCAGGAACTCCTATATAAGGGGTTTATTTGGCCTAGTGTATCACCTTGGGGTGCACCAGTTCTATTTTTAAGAAGAAGGATGGTTCCATGAGAATTTGTGTTCACTACAGGCAATTAAACAAAGTCACAGTCCAGGAGCGAGGGTGTTCTCTAAGATCGACTTGAGGTCCGGATATCATCAGCTGAAGATTCGGGATTCGAATATTCCTAAGACGACTTTCAGGACCCGTTTTGGCCATTATGAGTTCTTAGTGATGTCTTTTGGGCTGACCAATGCCCCTGCAGTGTTCATGAATTTAATGAACAGTGTACTCCAGCCATATTTGGACTCCTTCGTTATTGTATTCATTGATGACATCCTGGTGTACTCTCGTAGCCATGAGGAGCATAATCGCATTGCAAAGGTTGAGGGAGGAGAAGCTTTATGGCAAGTTCTCCAAGTATGAGTTTTGGCTCAGTTCAGTAGCATTCTTGGGACACGTGGTGTCCAGTGAGGGTATTCAGATGGATCCAAAGAAGATAGAGGCGGTGTAGAGTTGTCCTAGACCGTCCTCAGCTACAGAGATTAGGAGTTTCCTTGGTTTAGAGGGATATTACCATCACTTTGTAGAGGGATTCTCATCTATTTCTTCGTCCTTGACCAAATTGACCCAAAAGGATGCTCCATTCAGGTGGTCGGACGAGTGCGGGGAGAGCTTTCAGAAGCTCAAAGCTGCTTTGACCACAACTCTGGTGTTAGTTATGCCATCAGCTTCAGGTTCTTATATTGTGTATTGTGATGCCTTGAGAGTAGGCATTGGTTGTATTTTTATGCAGGAGGGTAGGGTGATTGCCTATCCTCGCGTCAGTTGAAGACTCATGACAAGAATTATCTGGTGCATGATCTTGAGTTGGCAGCCATTGTTCATGCCTTAAATATTTGGCACCATTATTTGAATGGGGTTAATTGTGAGATTTATACTGATCAATGGAGTCTACAACATCTATTCAAGAAGAAAGATCTTAATTTGCGTCAGCGGAGATGGTTGGAGCTTCTTAATGATTATGATATCACTATTTTATACCATCCGGGGAAGGCTAATGTGGTGGTCGATGCTTTGATTCGTCGGGCAGAGAGTTTGGGCAGTTTATCTTATCTTATGGAAGCAGAGAGAGCTTTAGCATTGGATGTTTAGGCCTTAGCGGGACAGCTTGTGAGATTAGATCTTTCGGAGCCTAGTCGGGTATTGGCTAGATAGCCTCCGAGTCTTCTCTTTATGAACGTACCGGGGAGCGTCGGTATGATGACCTGCACTTGCTCGTTCTTCAGGATAGGGTCCGGCGAGGTGATGCTAGGGATGTGACTGTTGGTGATGATGGTGTGATGAGGATGCAGGGCCAGATATGTGTGCCTAACGTAGATGGTCTTGGCGAATTGATTCTTGAGAAGGCCCACAACTCGTGGTATTCCATCCATCAAGGTACCGCGAAGATGTATCAAGATTTGAGGCAGGACTATTGGTGGAGGTGAATGAAGAAGGATATTGTTGGGTTTGTGGCTCGGTGTCTCAACTGTCAGCAGGTTAAGTACGAGCATCAGAGGCCGGATGGCTTGCTTCGGAGATTAGATATTCCAGAGTGGAAGTGGGAGCGGATCACCATTGACTTTTTAGTTGGGCTCCTGCGGACTTCGAGGTAGTTCGAAGCTATTTGGGTTATTGTGGATCGGCTGACCAAGTCTGCACACTTCATTCCTATTTGTACTACCTACACTTCAGAGCGGTTAGCTGAGATTTATATCTGAGAGGTTGTTCGCTTGCATGGTGTCCCCATTTCCATCTCAGTTTTGGAGGGTCGTGCAGCGAGGATTGGGTACTCAGGTTGAGTTGAGCACAACTTTTCACCCTCAGAAGGACGGGCAGTCCGAGCGCACTATTCATATATTGGAGGACATGTTGTGTACTTGTGTTATTGACTTAGGGGGTTCATGGGACCATCTTTTGTCACTCTCGTAGTTTATATATAATAACATATATCAATCGAGTATCCATATGGCTCCGTACGAGGCTTTATATGGGAGGAGGGGTAGATCTACAGTTGGTTTGTTTGAGACGGGTGAGGCTAGACTCTTGGGTACAGATTTGGTTCATGATGCTTTAGATAAGGTGAAATCGATTTAGAAGCGGCTTCGCACGGCGCAATCTAGGAAGAAGAGCTATGCGGACAGGAAGGCTCGTTATGGATCTTACATGGTTGGGGAGAAGGTATTTCTGAAGGTTTCACCCATGAAAGGTGTTATGAGATTTGGGAAGAATGTCAAGTGGAGCCCTCGGTTTATTGGTCCGTTTGAGATACTTCGGAGGATTGGGGAGGTGGCTTATGATCTTGCTTTTCCGCCCAGCATGTCGGGTGTGCATCCGGTGTTTCATGTTTCCATGCTTCGGAAGTATGTGGGTGATCCGTCCCATGTTTTGGATTTCAGCACGGCTCAGCTAGAGGGTGATATGACTTATGATGTGGAGCCAGTGGCTATTTTGGATCGGCAGGTCCGAAAGTTGAGATCAAAGGACATAGCTTCAGTGAAGGTTCAATAGAGGGGCCATCTAGTAGAGGAGGCCACCTAGGATACTGACTGGGAGATGCGGAGCAGATACCCACACCTATTTGAGACCCCAGGTATATTTCTAGACCCGTTCGAGGACGAACGTTTGATTAAGATGGGGAGGATGTAACGACCCGGTCGGTCGTTCCGAGAGTTATAGCCCCGTTTCCCCATTTCTTCTTCTTTATGTGTTGTTCAGGTTTGTTGAGTTGTATCGAGTTGTTAGGTTTGGGTCTGAAGTAGTTTTGGAGTGAAATGAGACACTTAGTCTATTAGTTAGAAAGTTAAATTAGAAAAGTCAACCGAAAATTCCCTTACGAGTAAACGAATGCGGATTTGGATTTTTATGATTCGGTTAGCTTCGTTGGATGATTTTTGACTTATGAGTGCGTCCGGAATGTAATTTGGAGGTCCGTTGTAGAATTAGGCTTGAATTGGCAAAAGTTGGAAAATTGGCGATTTTGGTCAGCGGTGAAAAATTAGGTATCGAGGTCGGAATGAAATTTCGGAAGTTGGATTAGGTTCGTAGAGTCATTTGTGACGTGTGTGCAAAATTTGAGGTCATTCGTACTTGGTTGATAGGTTCCGGCATCGTTGACGAATTTTGGAAGTTTAGAAGTTCTTAGGCTTGAATCCGAGGTTGATTTGGTGTTTTGGTGTTGTTTTGGGTGTTCCGAAGGTTCGACTAAGTTCGGGTAGTAATACATGACTTGTTGGAATTATTGGTTAAGGTCCCAAGGGGCTCGGGATGATTTCGGATTGGTTTTTGGAGTTAGAGAAGTGCTATTTTACTGTTGATGTCATTTTTCTGGTGCGTCCGCACCTGCGGATAGGGAGCCGCAGGTGTGAGGGTCGTAGATGCGGAAGGCTTATCGCAGATGTGGAATTGGACAGCGGGGCAGTGAGCGCAGGTGCGGAAGTTTTATCGCACCTGCGAGTCCGCAGGTGCGATGGGGCAGTCGCAGGTGCGGAAATGGAGAGGATAAGTGGAAGTCGCAGGTGCGCACCTAGGATCGCAAGTGCGGTTCCGCAGGTGCGAGGAAGGGTCCGCAAGTGCGCGATCCATGGACAGAAAACTATATAAGTCGCAATTCCCAAATTTTTGCCCTTTCTTCACTATTGTTGAATGGTTTTTGAGCATAGGTCAGTGTTTTCCAAGGGAGAAACAAGATATATCACTGAGGTAAGTTACTTGGGTTTATTTACGCGTGTTTATGATGTTTTTCCACTGATTAGCCATGAAAATTTTAGGAATTTAGGGTGAAATTGAGGGAGTTAGGGCTTGAGCTTTGGAGATTTTGAGGTGAGGATTTGAGGGACCAAATGGAGTCGGATTTCGATGACTTTTATATGGTTAGACTCGGGAGAGAACGAGGTTTCTAATTCTGCTATTTTTGACGAGTTTCAAGATGTGATCCCGGGGGCCAGGTTTTGGCTGATTTCGGTTTTTTGTCCTATTTATGTAGTTCTTATTGTGGAATTCGATTCTTTAGCCTATGTTGATAGTATTATTCTGATTATGGATAGATTCGGAGCTTTTGCAGACCGAGTTGAAGGGCGAGGGCATCCCGGAGTAGGATTTTACGCTGCTAAGTAACAGTTTTAACTCTGGCTTTGAGGGTATTAACCCAGAGAATTTGATATCATGTGACTGTTTGGAGGTGATATCCACGCTAGGTAACGGGCGTGTGGATGAGCGTGTGGGTATACGCCACGAGGGATTGAGACTTGGTCCGTCCTGTGAGGCTATGAGGCCTAATAGCCATTATCTGTGTTTATGTATTTACTTGTTGTTGAACTTGTTTGCCTTCATGTTAGAGATCATGCTTAGGCTTAATTCATGTTCACATTATTTGCGCTCAGTCATTGAAATTATTGTACATGTTTACCTCAGTCTCTATTATTTTGCTAATACGTTGTGATACTTGATGTGGGTTGTGTTCCTTATTTGTTGAGAATTGAGAGGCTATAGAGGTACATGACTGAGTGAGTCTGAGGTTCTGTTGTGAGGTATTTGATTAAAACACGTGAGTTATCCGTGCGGATCCAGATATGATATGATAGCATGTGAGTTCTTCGTGCAGCACCTGAGGGTTCCGTGCAGATCCAGATATTTATATTATGGAACGTGAGTTGTCCGTGCAGCATGTGAGTTGTCTGTGCATAGCGTTTGGGTTGTAAGAGCCCCTCCAGAGTCTGTACACCCCAGTGAGCGTAGGTACCTATTGAGTGCTGAGTGCGAGTGCCGAGCGCCGAGTGCTGAGAGATTTTAGTGCCATTGCTGTGAGGTTTCATTTACTTTTGTTGTTGCTGCATTTACTTGCTAATTTTCTTGTAGCATTTGGTGATTTATGGAATTTACCTGCTTACTCCTGTTTATTCTAAATTGTGAAAGTAAGTAATTTGCTTGTTCTTCTTAGCTCGTCACTACTACTCAGTTCCTTAGTTATTTCTGTTACTACTGAGTCGGTTGTACTCATACTACACCTTGCACTTTATATGCAAATCCATGTGAGTTAGAGCGCGGTGATTGTTGAGTTCAGGCCGGCTATCTTTGCAGACTGCAAGGTAGTTGCTAGCGTCCGCAGGACCTTGTTACTCCTTTTATCATTTCTTCTTTTGGATTGTATAGACAGTTTAAATATTTTAGTTCGTAGATTTAGACAATCATGACTTAGTGACACCACAGGGTTTGGGGCTTGTTTCCATATTTTCTATATTGATATTTAGAGTTGGTTCGATAAGAATAGGGATTTGAAATAATACAAATTCCTCTTCATTCTGTTATGCTCAGCGAAAGAACTGCCTAAGCATACTTTTTTGGATCCAAACTTCTTTGTTCTTTCTAAGTCTTCTTCTTGCATAGAAGAACGCAACTGTTGCAAAAACCGGGATTTTAGTAGTAGGCGGCATCCCCTCTTAGTTTTGAGTAGGCGGAACCATTCTGTTTTGGTTCTTCTCCATGGGTGATCCAGGAATTTTCCTATTATTTTTTCAACTGAGATTTTGATATAGAAGGATCTCTTTATTTCTTCACTGCGGGTTCTCGCATCATTTTCTTAAAAAGATATTATATCACTGTGGGAGAGTTTAAAATGAGTAATGTTAACCATTCCATTATTCACACAAACCCTTCAGAAATGTTTTTTTTAAACTCTTATAATTAAATTAGCGGTAATATTTTGGGAAATAGGCTTGTCTTGCATTACGATAGGCGCCATCAGGACAGGGCTTAGATTGGGTCGTGACAGTATTTTCTGATACCTTTTTTTGGGGATGCATAGCATCTTTTCTAGTTTCCAGCTTTTTCTTGTCATTCTCATTTTATTTTACTTAGTGGCCATCTATTTTTCCTTATCTCTCAAGTTGTTTCCTTTCATCAGTGAACACAAAGAAGGTGAACAATGAATTATTATTCAATGTAACTTCTTTCCTTATAAATTGTACTCAAAACTTGTTGTTTTATTCTTTTCATTGTTAATAGGTCTTGGAGGTTAATATGGAGAGTTTCAGCGGCTGAATGCAGATGAAAGAAGAAGTGAAGATCTTATGGTTAAGGAAACTTGCAAAGGCCAAAAATTGAGGTAGATGCCCTCATTGCAAATTCTTTGTGGAAAAACAAAGGGATTCTTACATATGATTTGTAGGTGCGGAACACAATTTTACTATAAATGTGGAGTGAGGGATGCAATTTATTTATTTTTATTCTTTTGAATTAGATCGCTACATTTAATCTGCATTATACATATGATTCTATAATGACTTGATAGGTCATTTATAGGTTTATCCTTCATTTCTGTGTTCTGATACCTTAAATAGCTTCGTTTAGCCTTCCTCGACTTTCGTGCACAGTCCGTGTCCTTTTTCTAGACGTTTTAATGAGAAAATTGATGAAAATACGAAATACTGCCTTTAAACTCATTTGAGTTGACTACAGTCAATGTTTTATGTAAACGGACCTGGATCGGTATTTTAATGGTCACGGTGGGTCCGTATCGTGATTTGGGACTTGGGCATATGCCCGAAATCGAATTTGAAAGTCCCTAACTTGATTTAACGCAATTTGTTGAAACCTAGTAATTTAAAGGTTTAAAGAATTTCTAAGTTTAACCACAAGTTGACTTTATTGCTACCAGGTTCAGATTTCGGTTCTGGAACTTGGTATAAGTTCATTATAGTATTTATGACTTGTCTGCAAAATTTAGTGCAAAACGAAGTTGATTTGACGTGATTCGAACGTTCGGTTGAAAAATTACAAGTAACGACTCGACCGATCGTTTTGCTTTTTAGAACCCACGTCCCCTAAATAAGCCTTCACGCATGTATTTTTACTGTTTTATGACTTGCGAGGGTGGTTTATTCAGGATTTGAAAGAGTTCGGGTTAAAATCGGAACACTTGGTTCTATGGTTTGTCTTTAAAAGGCTATGTTTGACTTCGGTCAACATTTTGAGTAAACAACCTCAAAATTAGAATTAGACCATTCCAATAGGTCTGTATGATGATTTCAGACTTGGGTGTATATTCGAATAGGGTTTTGGATAACCCGGGAGCGTTTCGGCGCCTAATAGTGAAAGTTGGCTCATTGAAGGTTTTAGAGTTCTTTAAATTTGGTTTGGAGTAGGTTTTTGTGTTATCGAGGTCCAATTGGGATTCCAAGACCTGGAATAGTTTCATAATGTCATTTAAGACTTTCCCTCAAATTTTGACATCATTCTGAGTAGTTTAAGTACGTTTTGGTGCGTTGGGAGTGAATTGAAGAACTTGAAGTTCATTTTTTTTATTAAAAATAGTTTTAGTGTTGTTTTGTGCGTTCTGAGAGTTCGAACGAGTCCGTTTTATGATTTCAAACTTGTTGGCATGTTTGGACGAGGCACCAGGTGCTCTTCAGACGATGCGCGGATTGAGTTAAGACTCAAAAGGGCTACTGGAGCACCAGTTCTGGTGTGCCCGCACTTGCGAGCTTTTGGCCACAAGTGCGAGCCCGTAGATGTGTGATTTTGCCTCAGAAGAGGCTTGGTAGAGTTTTGACATGGACCACAAATTCGGGTGATCTTGCACATCTGCGAACGCGTAGGTGCGATTAGGGAAACCGTAGAAGTGGCCTGGTCCGCAGGAGCGGCACGCTCGTCGCAGAAGCGGGATCCATTTTTTTCTTTCTAAAAGCGGGCCTGGAACTGGGCTCTCTTCACATCCCCCAAAGGCGTTAGGAAG
The DNA here is from genome assembly GCA_005239495.1 of Nicotiana undulata. NCBI lineage: Eukaryota > Viridiplantae > Streptophyta > Magnoliopsida > Solanales > Solanaceae > Nicotiana > Nicotiana undulata. The sequence continues at coordinate 108,144 of ML281270.1, read as the reverse complement.
AGATTTAATCAGCCGACGTAATAACTTCAATCGATAGAAAAATTGGGCATGTGGAGTTCCGCAGAAGCAGATAGAGTGCTGATAAGTAGGGAATTTAGCATATTATTTGCTCTCTTTTACTTATGTTTTGGGCCAAAAATGCATGAAGGTATTCCTGGAAACTAACTTAATATTCTTGCTTGCAGGGTTTTTTCAAAATGAGCCAAATGAGCCATAATCAACTCACAAATGAGTCAAAACTTGAACAAGAACCAAGGTTGGGCCAAGAGCTATGGAACGCTGACCGTGATAGAAAAGGGCGGCCGCGCAATTATCAACGCGGACGCGTATATAATTACGCGGTCCGCAAAATGAGAATCAGAGACGTGTTTTTGGTCAAAAATATTAACGCGAACCGCATCAGAAAGAGGTAGCCGCAAAATTACTGGAGCGGCCGCGAGTGGAATTTCGTGGACCGCGCTTTTTAAGATTCAGATTCACAAGTTGTGCAAAAATGAAAAGGGTGGTCCGCGTCAAAATAACGCGGCCGCGAAAATCTCTCACGCGGACGCGGTGGAAAATATACGGTCAGCGAAACAAGGCTCAACCTAGATCCAGATGTGAAGAAACACGGATCGCGATCAAAATTACGCGGCCGCGAAAGCAAGAGTGCGGCCGTGGTCAGAAATACGCGGCTGCGAAACCTCCGCAGGGGTATTTTTGTCCCGAAATTTCAGCTTAGTATAAATAGACCCTTTTTCAATTTTAGGTTAAGATTAGTTTTTGTTGAGCAAGTGATACAACTTTTACCTATTTGGGCAATTTTGTACAAGATTTACCTATTAACTTTATATTTTCATCTTTTAATTTAATGTTATAGCTTTTATCACCTCTTCATCTGTGGTTTCTGCTATTATTATGAGTAGCTAGACCTCATAGCGAGGGTTGTGACCCAACTCTAATGTGGGTATTTAATGGGTCTTGAATTTTAGGTCTTGATTATTTTTGGGTTAGTGATATTTAGCCTAATTCATGCTAGAATTTTAGAATTGGTGGTTGCAAACACTGATTCATTCCTTTATGACTTAGGCTCTTCTTGATAAAGAGGGACTAAGTCTAGGAAAATTAGGCGAACAAGGAATTGGGGTGAACTCAAGAAATTGATAGCCCTAATTAAAGGGTTAAACCTAGAGATAGTAATACCCGACGTGAGCTAATATCACTTGTATTGCATGAATACCCATTTGGACTTGAGAAAGCCAAATTGGGCAAAATCACTCAAACTACCGAGAGGTATAGAGAGATTACTTGGATGTGATAGCTATATTACGACCCAAATTGATTAAACTTGCCCTAGATTCTCGATACCCGTTAGATATCCACCTAGGCGAAAGTCACTATCCTAGTGTCTTTTAAACATTTGAAAATCAACACCAAAAATATTGTACTTAGATTTAATCCTTGCAAACAATAGTATAGAAGTAGAAGTAGAAAAAATACAACATGTTTGGAAGTGCAATTAGGAACAACACATGCATCTAGAATTGGATAGATACTTAATTTCAAATCAATTAACTCCATGTGGAAATCGATCCCGACTTTTTTGGGTAAAACTACATCGACCATCCTCGCTACACTATAGTAGTGCAGGGTTGGCACCGATCAAGTTTTTGGCGCCGTTTTCGGGGAGTTAGACGGTTTTATCTATCTATTAAACTATTTGTGTGTTTTGTTTTTCTTTCCTTCCATTTTTCTAACTTTTTTGTGTCAATTGCTTTAGGTACCAAATGGCTCATAACGAAGCTCTCGTACATATTCCTCAGGGGGAGGAGGTATATAAAAATGAGGTGGATGAGGTTCCTCTTGAACCTCAAGCATAAAGAAGAGGTCGCCAGGCTAATGACAACATTCCAAAACCTACCCCACCTCCTCCAAGGGAAGCACACTGGGTGCTACCCAATGAAGGCTACGCAAGTGCAATTGTCCCGCCCTGGATTCGGGCGGGCAATTTTCAGATAACCGATGTCATGCTTACTCAATTGGAGCAAAGGGGTTTCTTCACAGGAGCCCCCATCAGAACTCATATAAGCATCTCAAAGGTTTTGTAGACACATGTTGGGGGAGCAAGAAGACGAATGTATCAGAGGACGCTTTGAGATTGAGGTTGTTCCCAATTTCACTTAAAGGGACGACTTTGGATTGGCTTGGCTGAAAAGTTCATAGCAAAGTTTTTCTCTCCAGGTCATATGGAAACATTGAGGGATAAGATATTAGACTTTAAAAAAGAGCCAAACTAACCCTTGCATGAAATCTGGAAACGATACCGGATCATAGTAAAGGAATTCCCCAACAACGATATGACTGAAGCAATGATCCAGCAGACATTTTATAGGGGTATCAATACAACTAACCAGTGCATTGTGAACCAGCAAACAGGGAAATAATTTATGAAAATGCCTTATGCCGATGCTTGCGACATACTAGATGAGATGGCGGAAACCTCCTCAGCTTGGCAAAGGGGGGCTAATGTTCCATAGGGTGACCTTAATGTAATCCACCTTCACAAGAAACTTCATGATCACGGACAATCCATAACAGAGTTGACAACTACCATGAATCGGTTAGCAAAGGCTCACTTCAGCAAGCTAAGGGGCCAAAGCAAGTAAATGCTATGAAAGGGGTGAATGTAATGGTCAACTAGAGGAGACAGCATGGTCAACAAGTGCAAAACAATCAAGATCAATTTGAGCAAAGTGGGTAGTGGTTACAATCAAGACGATTCTTATGATGATCAAAGTGAGGAAGTTTTATATGCCAATAACCGCCAAGGTCAACGGAGCAATGCTCCAACTCAACAATGGAGATCACAAGGGAACAATCAAAATTGGGGCAACCAAGGCCAAGGGAATTAGAATAGTGGAAACAATAACAATCCGAATAATTGGGGGAACAACAACCAAAATTGGGGTAATTAACAAGGAAATTGGGGAGGAAACAATAATAGTAATTGGAGTGGCAACAATAACAACAATTAGGGAGGTAATAACAACCAAGGTGGTTGGGGTAACAATAACCAAGGCAACCGGGGGTCGGTCTTTCAAAGGCCCCCGATGTATCAACAACCCACCTCCATATCCGTCACAAGGGCCAAGTTCTTCAAGCAATCAGATGGGACGGATAGAAAGTATGTTCAAGCAAATGATGGAAAGAAATGCCGAATCTGATGCACAAAATAGCCTCTCATAACACTTCTATCCGAAACTTGGAAGTCCAAATGGGTCAAATTTCTCAAGCCTTAAATACTCACCCTAAGGGGGCACTACCAAGTGATACGGTGGTGAACCCAAAGGGCGGGAACAACATGGGGCATGTTATGGAGGTAACTATAAGGAGTGGTAGAGGGTGAGATGCAAGTACTTCCAACCCAAGAAAGATCGTGAATGATGATGTGGTTGTTCAAGAGGATGGTGAGATGCAAGCCAATGATGAGAATGTGAATGATGAAGTAAAGATCGACATTGATGACAACGTGGAGGAGACTCAAATTGATGTGAACCCGTCTAGGGAGCATGTGATAGACATACCGGAATCGGTAGTGCCCAAATCCAAGGCCTCCTCCATCGTATCCTCAAAGGCTTGAAAGGCAAAACAATAAGACCCAATTCAAGAAATTCATTGACATGATGAAAAGTTTGTCCATCAACATGCCTTTGGTTGAAGCTCTAGAACAAATGTCGGGATATGCCAAGTTCATGAAAGACTTAGTAACAAAGAAGAGGTCAATGAACTGTGAGACGATTAAAATGGCACATCAATTGAGTGCCATTGTGCATTCCATGTCTCCGAAAATAGAAGATCCCGGCGCCTTTACAATTCCATGCACCATTGGTAGTGCCGATTTCACCAAAGCCTCGTGCGACTTGGGAGCGAGCATTAATTTGATGCCATATTATGTGTTCAAGACATTGGGTATTGGGAAACTGAGAGCTACTTCCATGAGATTGCAAATGGCAGACCAGACAATGAAGAGGCCGTTGGGAATTATTGATGATGTTCTAGTTCGGGTCGACAAGTTCATTCTTCCCGCAGATTATGTGATTCTAGACTACAAAGTTGACTATGAGCTGCCAATCATATTGGGAAGACATTTCCTAGCAACAGGGAAGGCCTTGGTTGATGTGGAATTTGGGAAGCTCACCTTCCGGGTGGGCAATGAAAAAGTTGTGTTCCACGTGTGCAAATCAATGAGGCAACCTAATAGTAACAAAATATGCTCTTTTGTGGATCTCGTGATTGAGGTAATTGTTGATGACACAAGTGCAATGTTGAATACCCTCTGGAAGTTGTGTAGAATGAGGATGATAAGGAAGGCTTGGTAGAATGTTTAAATTCCTTGCAAGGAATGGGATCCTACTCATATGGGATCCGAAAACTTTCCTTGGACCTGGAGAACCGGAAGACTCCACCAACAAAGCCCTCAATCGAGGAGCCACCAACATTGGAGTTGAAGACTTTGCCTTCACACCTAAGGTATGAATTCTTAGGCCCTTGTTCAACATTACCTGTTATTCTTTCTTCGTGCTTAACTAACATGCAGGTAGACTCCACCCTTGCGGTGCTTCAAAGAAGGAAGAAGGCAATTGGATGGACTTTGGCTGACATTCGGGGTATAATCCCCGCCTTTTGCATGCACAAGATCATATTGGAGGAAGATTTCAAACCCTCCGTGGAACATCAAAGGAGGTTGAATGAGGCTATGCAAGAGGTCGTCAAGAAAGAGATTATCAAGTGGCTTGATGTAGGGGTTATCTATCCCAAATCATATAGTTCATAGACTTCGCCGGTACAATGTGTCCCAAAGAAGTGGGGCATGACTGTTATCAAGAATGATAGAAATGAATTGATACCCATCATAACTGTCACCGGTTGGAGGATATGAATGGATTATCGAAAGTTGAACAAAATGACCCGCAAAGACCATTTTTCATTGCCCTTTCTTGATCAAATGTTGGATAGACTTGTCAGGCGTGCTTATTATTTCTTCTTGGATGGGTATTCAGGATACAATCAGATTCTCATAGCACCAGAAGACCAAGAGAAAACCACATTCACCTATCTATATGGCACATTTTCATTCTCACGAATGTCGTTTGGTTTGTGTAATGCACTGGCTACATTTCAGCGGTGTATGATGGCAATATTTACGGATATGGTGGAGGACTTCCTCGAAGTGTTCATGGATGATTTCAGTGTTGTGGGGGACTCCTTTGAAGAATGCTTGGATAATCTTGAAAAAGTGTTGGCCCGATGTGAAGAGACCAACTTAGTGCTTAATTGGGAAAAGTGCCACTTTATGGTCAAGGAGGGCATTGTCCTCGGCCATAAGATCACAAACAACGGTATCGAAGTGGACAAAGCAAAAATTGAAGTGATTTCAAAACTCCCTCCTCCTACTTCCGTCAAGGGAGTGAGGAGCTTTCTTGGTCATGCGGTGTTCTACCGAAGGTTCATCAAGGATTTCTCAAAAGTGGTGAACCCCTTGTGCAAGTTGTTGGAAAAGGAGGCAAAGTTTGTGTTCAATGATGATTGCATAAAAGCTTTTGAGCTTCTCCAGTATAGGTTGACTACCACTCCCATCATTACCACACCCAATTGGAGCTTACCGTTTGAGCTCATATGCGATGCTACAATGTTGTAGTAGGAGCGGTTTTGGGGCAAAAGATCAAAAAAATATTTCATCCGGTCTATTATGCAAGCAAAACAATGAACTACGCCCAAGTCAACTATACGGTGACCGAGAAAGAGTTATTAGCCATTGTCTTTCGCCATGGAAAAGTGTAGGCCATACCTCATAGGTGCCAAAGTGATTGTGCACACCGATCACGCGGCACTTCGTTACTTGATGACCAAAAAGGACTCTAAGGCTAGGTTGATGAGATGGGTTCTTCTTCTATAAGAGTTTGACCTTGAAATCATATACCGAAAAAGGAGTGAGAATCAAGTGTCAGACCACTTGTCCCGCTTGGAATATGAGGGGAGGCCCCATGATGGCCTAGAAATTAATTATTCATTTTCGGATGAACAACTCCTCTCCGTGTCTTTGAATGGGATGCCTTGGTTCGCCGATGTGGCTAACTTTCTTATGGCTGGCATTGTCCTGAGTGAGCTATCTTCTAACCAAAGGAAGAAGCTCAAACGGGACATCTTTGATTATTATTGGGACGAGCCATATCTTTTCAAGATTTGCACTGATGGTATGTGTTGATACCCAATTTTTCCTCAAATTATTTTTTATTTTTACATATATACCTTCAAAATCAGGTTTTATAACAATTGGTATTTTTCTATAATTGTTTCCACAATTTTTTTAATTTATTCTAATTTACATGGTATTTTTATCTCCAATAATTAATCATAAATTGCATTAAAAATAATTTCAAAATATGTCTGGGTTTTAATATGTCATTTTTAGGCCCTATTAAGGCCAAATTATTTCACAAATTAGCCAAATTGGCCTTATTTGGCTATAATTGCAATGACTTTGCAATTATAGCCTAATTACTTATTTTTGTGTTATTTTACTCAATAATTATTCATTTTACATTTTTAATACTAATTAATCACTTTAATTTCATCTATTTAGCCTTAATTTCACTTTTCACAAATATTAGCCATTTTTATTAATTATTTAGCTATTTTTATGGGTATTTAACTTTTAGCCACTTCAATTCTCAATTTAAACCCAATTAAATCTGACCCCTAACCCAATTAAACGGCCCAAACACCCCGGGCCCAACGCCTAGCCTACCCGACCCAATACCCCTCTCTAATTTGAGCCATTGATTAATTCAAATCAACGGCCCAGATCTCCACCTACCATAATTAATCCTAAATGACTACCCCCCCCCCCTTCTCATTTTCTCCGGTCTCACTTATCACTCGTCTCTCTATCTCCTTCTCTCTGGTTCTCTCTGGAACCTTCCCCCTATGTTGAGATCTGCCTCCCTTCTCCGGCCACCTCCCTTGAATGAAACCATGGGGTTCTCACCACCCCTAGCCTATGTCTCTCCTCCCACGCCGACTTGACATTATCCTGAGGCCCTTAAGAGAACCCGGAGCGATTCACCTCCCACCTATGGCCTTTCATTCCGTTCTCCAGCCATCTACGGTCATCCGAGTAAGATATCCTCATTTTTTGCTAGAACCAGTGGTTCTTTAGCCGGTTCTCTTTCTCTTTGGGTTGTCTCTATGAAACCCTAATCACTAGCCTCTGATTTTTCTTAGATTTGTAATAGTTCTGGGCATATCATGAGTTACTCTACTGTTTCCTTGAAAGATTTTCTGATTTTTTAAAGTGACTATTCATCTTCAGACTAGGGTTTCATAACCCTTTTATAAAACGGTTTTCCTCTGATTTTCAGTGTTATCCTAGGATTTCTACTATGTTTTAATGATTTATCCAAGTTTCCCCTTTTATCTGATTTATTATGTTGAAAACCCTAATTTTGGGTCCTAACCCTGGACTCTGAGAACTGTCCCTGCTTACTTGTTCATCTAGTTTGTTCGCATGTCTGTTATTCATGAGTATGTTCTGGGTTTCTTGTGATTTCTACCCCGTTATGCTTTCTGAGTTTTCTTCTCATGCATGTCCTATGTTTATTCCATTATTGAATAGAAATTTGTGGTAATTTCCCTAAGTCAGTACTATGTTCTAGTTCGATCCCTGATTTTATGAGATTTTTACTCTACTGTGCTTATTAGGGTTTAAATTTTTATCTCTCCTTACCTATTATCTATTTATTCCGTGTAATTCGTGTTAATTTCCTTAGCTAGTATTATTCTTATTCGAATCCCTGATTCCCTGGGATTGGTGTCCTTCATTGATCTCCTATGGTAATACCCCTTACTGATTTTTGACCTATGAGTTATTGTCTTGCCTTATTATGTGATTGATTCTACTGCTAATCGATTCTTACAAACCTTTCCTTAATTAGACCTTTTGAACCTAGACTAATTACTTGTTTTATATTTACTATGCTGAAATTATTCCCTTGTGTGACATATTCCAGTCATATATGGTATTTTTCCTTATTTATTATCTTCCTACTACCGTTTGAACTTAACTCCTTCAATTAAGGGAGTATCTATGCTGATTTTATACTGATTGATACACGATCCCACAATTACTGGTTAACTTTGATTCTTACCTTATTTGCTACCTGTTTTCAAACTATATATACACTGCTTTTCATTAACACAACACGAACACACACTGGTTAATACTACTCTCTCTCAACTAAAGACTCTATGCTCTCTTACTGTGTTGCTGAATACTGTTCTAAGTTAGCCGGCTGCAAGCCAAGGCTAACTATTGTGCTCTCATATTCTCTACTTTGTGTTTACTATCCTCTTCACTGGTATGTTCTAATTTCAATTCAAGTTCCCAAACCAATATGCTTATTTTGCTGTTTCAATTCATTGTGTTTCTAATATGCTTCTACCTACTGTTTTGTTGTTCAAACATGCAATTAAACTCTTTGCCCCCATTGCTTCATTTAGTATGCTAAGTTATGTCCTAGGTTTTTATGTTCAGATGTTCCCATAACCTATCTCAATATGATTCTCCTATTTCTAAACTTGTGTATTGGTTGTTTAGTTAAGGTATGCCTCTGCAGGCACTACTTTAAGTTGTTTTGATGATGTTATGCCTAGTGTAATCTTATACTATGCTATATCCCAATCCCATTGCCCCTGTGTGAGGCTTTGTGTTGTTGAGCCTGTCCTGGTTCTGTGCTCTTTGAATGTTCTTGGACTTATCATGGTCCTGTATTTAGTATGTCAATTTACCTTTTCAAAACTGTTTTATTGAATGACTCTCTCTATTAATTTCACAACTATATTTTAACAAGTCTCTTTCTCAAATCATTTTCCTACTAAAACTTTTAAAAACTATGTCAAGCACTCTCACTCTACTCTTAGACCCTTAAGTTCTGCCCCTTTAGTGTGAGCACTGCTTTGGGACCCTTGAGCTCCCTCTGAACTCTAACACACAAAGGTTGGCCCTTCCACACTGCACTTACTCTACTATGGCTATGAAATCTAGGTGTGAGCACTGCCCGGGATCCCTTGAGGTCCTTAGGGAGCTCTGACACACCCGAATTATGAGGAAGGCTGTGAAACACCATATGGAAAATGAGGTTCTGGAGGATTTGGGCCTATCTGCAGGCTCCCTATAGATAACTTCTTATTTTTCTTATTTCAATTATGTAATTCATGATCAATGGTCTGTAATAATTATTTGTAAATAACTCTGGGGTTGGATAGTGAAAAAAAGAGGAGTAATATCTATGTTGTAGTTTAGTCAAGGGTAGAAACCATGCTCTTGTGTTTACCTTTCTTCTGTGCGCAATAGAATCTATGTTTAGGAATAACACACAAAGCATGCCACATATTAGATACCATGCTCCCTAGGCTTCATATACACTGTTTTCAGTACCCAATTTTGGTACTACCATCTATCACTCAGAAATCCTATTCTAGGATAAATATGTTAACATAAATTTCTATTCATGCAATCATGTCTCATCATGCTACAACCATGCTACGCACTTAGAAATATTGTTCAAGGATAAACAACATTAAAAACAAACTGCCACTTCTGCCTATTCTGAAACTGTGCATAGTGATTCTGCATATGCATTATTCTGCATTAGATATCATGTTCTAGGATCACACTCGCCTAGTTACACTTAGTCTAATTACTTATTCATAAAAGAGTATCAAACGGTCCACTCCGCTCTAACAACTGGTGACAACTCCTGTATATTCTACAGCACTTAGAATTGCATGCTCTTAGGTGTAACAACCTTAAAATTGTTAACAATTCTGATAATTGTTACATATGATCCCACGCTTAGGCAAGCCTTAGGTAACCAACCTTAAAATAAAAAACTGGAACTGTCCTTTTGTGATTACTGCCTAACTATCAGCATTCTTAAAATCAGTAGGCAAAACTGGTTAAGGCTCCCTCTCTGAGTTATGTAATAAACCTGCCTCTGTGTTATTGTCACTTAGATACCATGTTTTAGGATATGAATCAAAACCAAGACCTTAATTGTGTTTGATTCATGCTGATTCTGTGTATTATCTATGGAGGTACTTAAGCCCTTTCCTGTTCATATGTTATCCCCCTATTTGCAGTCCTATCTGTTTTTCTATATGTCGCCTTAGTATTTTACCTTTAAAACCTGAGGGTCTACCTAGAACCTCCCTCGTAAGATAGAAGTCCTAAACTCCTCTAGGACTAATAGGAAGGGACGGGTAAACAGCAAGCAATAGAGGTCATGACTAACACTCTCTGTAATTACCTTTATGGGGTGGGAAAGGGTAGATATGGATATGATGACTGGTGCGCTAATACCACGTGTAGCCCCTCTTCGAGGAGTGTCATACTGGGTATTGCATTGAGGTGATCCATATTACAAACAAACCTAGGATACTCCTACTCTATATACATGCTTAGACTCTAATCCTTTTCAAAATCTATTTAGCCATTAACTATTCTCAAAACATATTTGTACTTAGATTGCAAACATTTCAAAATCCCCTACTATTTGGATTAATTGTTTACTTGCTAGTTGTACAAATTCACAAATGTTATTTGGCCGGGAACCACACTTGTGGATCCTGAGGGGTGCCTAACACCTTTCCCTTAGGATAATTTCAAGTCCTTACCCTGTCTCTGGTTGTCAAATTTAGTTGTAAATGAACCCCCCAATAGGTGCCCTAACGCACCTTAAAATCGTTAGGTGGAGACTCTTCGAAACATGCAAACCCCTTTCCCAAAAGGATTGAGTTGTCCCAACCAATGTCATAAACCCTTTTAACCATCCCCGAAAGGAGTGTTGGGAAAAAGGGGGCGCGACAGTGTGATCCGGAGATGTGTTCCGAAAGAGGAGCAAATGAGTATTCTTGATGTTTGCCATTCCTCGCCCTACGTTGGTCATCATGGTGGGGTGAGAACTGCTACAAAGGTTCTCGGCTATGGATTTTATTGGCCTACCTTGTACAAAGATGCTAGCGAGCTTGTTAGGCGGTGTGATGAGTGCCAAAGAGCTGGTGGAATTTCCAAGAAAGATGAAATGCCTCTCACCACTATTCTTGAGATTGATATTTTTGACGTGTGAGGCATCGACTTTATGGGGCCATTTGTGAGTTCATGTGGTAACACTTATATTCTGGTTGTTGTTGATTATGTTTCCAAATGGGTTGAAGCGGTAGCTTTACCCAACAATGAGGCACGGATTGTGGTGGCTTTCTTAAAGAAAAATATCTTCCCAAGGTTCGGCACCCCGAGAGCTATCATTAGTGATGGGGTTCTTATTTTTGCAATAAGGCCTTCAAAACATTACTCTCCAAGTATGGTGTCACTCATAAGGTGTCAACCCTTTATCACCCCCAGGCTAGTGGAAAAGTTGAGGTCTCCAACAGGGAGATAAAGAGCATATTATCCAAGACTGTCAATGCCAACCGGACTGATTGGTCAAGGAAACTTGACGATCCTTTGTGGGCCTATAGAACTTATTATAAGACTCCAATTGGTATGTCTCTATACCAGTTGAGATTTGGGAAAGCATGCCATCTTCCGGTTGAATTAGAGCACAAGTCCATGTGGGCGCTAAAGAAGTTAAACCTTGAATGCGATGTAGCTCCAATCTTCGGGTAGAGCAACTAAATGAACTTGATGAGTTCTGGTTCCATGCTTATTCCAGCTCGTCCTTGTATAAGGACAGGATGAAGTATTTACATGAGAAATATGTTCGGAAAAAATAATTCAAGGAGGGTGACTTGGTTCTTCTATTCAACTCTCGGTTACGACTGTTTCCGGGATAGCTCAAGTCAAAATGGAATGGTCCTTTTGAAGTGGTGCGTGTAACTCTATTTGGTGCTCTTGATTTGAAAAACAAAAATGGTGAAATCTTTAGAGTTAATGGGAACCGAGTGAAGCATTACCTTGGAAAGTTTGATGACAGTCACGTGGTGGCCATGATCTATTTCAATTGATGATGGTAACATGCATCATGATACGACGTTATATCAGGTGCTTCTTGGGAGGCAACCTGTGTGTTCTTCTTTCTATTGATTTTCTTCTTAGATTAGGCATTATTTTGGACTGATTGGTTGTGAAGTTTGAGTAGGAATTGGTTGTGCAGTGCATGATTTTGACATGGAAAATTTTGGCTAAGTGTGGGAAGTTCGCGGACCGCGCCCAATATTTCGCGGTCCGCGTAAGCATTTCGCGGTCGCACCTTTATGTCTGCGGACGCGTATTTAAAAGGGGGAAAATGCCAACTCTCTGAAGTTAGATTGTCAAATATCCCTCAGAGTTCGCGGCCACGTTCATAGTTTGGCGGACAACGGTAAGTTTCGCGGCCGCGACCATTATTCCGCAGACCGCGCCCAGGTGCTTAAAGTGGCTCTTCATAAGGTAACAAGCGCGGACCGCGATAGAATTTTGCGGTCGCGCTCAGGTAATGAGGTGGGTTCCATATTTGTTATGTATAAATATGGGGTCTTTAAACCATTTACACTTTTCGAACCCTAAAGTTTCACCGCACAATAGTATTGCTCATCTTCTCTGGCTCTTAATCTCATCTCATCCTAATCAAGAGTTCATTTCCTACTAAAATTTCACAACTGGTAAGTTCAAGTCCTTGAATTGATTTTATCTTTTTCTTTTATTTTCTTTTTGTTTTAAATTTTTCTTTTTAGTTAGGGTTAAATACATGCCATAATCTCAAATTAATGCTTAAATACATGTGGATAATGTTTACATGCCTAATGGGGGATAGGGTTAGTAACTTTGAATGCTAATTGAACGGAACTTTTGCACATATAGTGAAAACCCTAGTTTAATGTGTCCAGAAGTATCAGTCGCGTTTGAATTTTGCGGCCACTGTCAGTTTTCCGCGGTCTGTGTTAGGGTATGCGGCTGCGTTTAGTTTTTCGCGATCCACGAAACCCTAACTTTTAACTATTGTGTATGGATATATGTTCGCGGCCTCAGTAACTTTTATGCGGTCTGCGGTTGGTCTTTCACGTTCGCGTCCATGTTTCCGCGGACCACGCTCTTGAACTTCAGAGAGTCTGATAATAGCTTTCGTGGTCGTGTCCACTTTTACGCGGTCCATGTTTATTATTTCGCGGTTTGCATTTGACCAATATCAGAGAGTTAGTGTTCTGAACCTAACCTCTTCGTGGCCGCATTCACTTTTACGCGGTCTGCGATGGGCCTTCCGCGGCCACGTTTAGTTTTTTCGCGGACCGCAGTGCCCTGTTCAAAGAAGCTCTGCTACTCATTTCATCTGCACTTCTATAAGGCATGATTGAACCTGAATTCTAATTCTATTTCACTACTTGTGTTTTGCAGAAAATGGTTTGATCTCGTGGTGGACCTGACAAATCAAAAGGAAGGGTAGAATCCTCCCGAGACCGGGGCAAAGGGAAACAGGCTTTGCCCTTAGCAGCTTAAAGAATCATAGACAAAAAGCAAACCCTCACTAGACCTCCTGCCGAATCATCAGACACCAGTGAATATCTCCCATACCGGGAGGTTTCGGAGGGGGAATCGGCACAACAACCAGAGATTCAATCACATCCCTTCCAACTAGTCAATCAACCTACCTCCTCCTATAAGTCATCTGATGGATCGGAGTGAGGTAGTGAGGTGTCAGAACACTCTTCTCCACCTGCCACAACTTTGGCCTCAACAGTTGCTCCCATTAATATAGATGATGAATACGAGGTCCCGGATGACGGGAGATGAGGTGATACCCATGTGGAGTGGTTGGCCAGCTCTAGGAAGCCCTAGGTATGGGCTGACAGGTTCGTGAGCGAGAGGCCTACCTGAAATTCCGAGAATAGTGGCCACAAAAGTCGCTCACCCTCGAGCAACAATTTATAGAAAGAGATATCCTCCCTCACAATCCGAATGTGAAGAGACAGTTTGAGGAAAGAAAGGGTTGGAAGTACTTCACCAGCAAGTTGCTAGACGCAAATGAGTACCTTGTCAATGAGTTCTACTCTATTGTTGCCCACATCAAAAATGGCACAACTGTGACTAAGGTACGAAACTTGAAGATCCAGTTTGATCGCAACACCTTGAATAAATATGTTAGTTTTGAGGAGGTGGAGGTCGTACAGTATTAGGAGAAGGTGGCCTTAGATGAAGCAGCCCGTCCTTGGCTAGAGGAAGTAACAGCCATCCCAGGGACAACACCGGCCTGGCTCACAGTTGGAGTCCCAATTGCCAGAAACACCCTCAGCTTTGAAGCCAAAGGGCGGTGCACATTTGAATGCAGCCGGCTTGATCCATACCAGCATGACAGTTCCATCCCACTCTCCCGGGCGATCCTTATTCCTTCCATCATGGCAGGGTACCCAATAAATGTGGGAACATCATGTCCCAAAACATCTCCAAAGCAATTGGAAAGGAAGAAAGGTCCTACCCCTACCCCAACTTCATCACTATGTATCTAGGGGACCAAGGGGCAGAGGGGAGGCACTATGACACGAAGGTGAAGCCGAAGAAGCCCTTCTCTTGGTACAACCTTCAAGGAGCAGACAACCTGAAATCCAAAGGAAAAGACACTACCTCCATTGGCTAGTATGAAGAGCCAAGGGTAATGGCCACCTGGTCAGAGCCTTCCACAGCAGAGGGTTCTTCGGCTGCTATGCCTCCTCCTTCATCCGGGCCATCCATCACCACCCCATTTTCTGTGCCCTCGTCTTCCACCTACCCTCAGACTGTGTTGTGGATCCCTTAGACACTATCTAGCATCAACAACTGGATGCAAGCAGCTACATCAAATTGTTTGTCTTATCCAGTGCAGTCGCAGCACTGTCAGCCCCAGCACAGCTTCAGGTACCTCCATCAGTGGAGGATTCATTGAAGGAGATTATGGACAACCAGAAGAAAATCCTGGAGACTTGGATGCTCATGGCAAGTTGATAAAGGATCTGGCAAGCAAGTCAAGAAGATGAGGGAGACGCAGGCCTCCAAAGAGTCAGTGGAGCAGTAGAAGAAAGAGGTAGAAACGTTCACTTCTATCGGAGATATCCCGTTGGACTTACTTATGGAGGAGATTGCTCCAGCAGCACAGGTAGCAGAGCATGAGGCAGACAGAGAGACGGTTAGAGGATTTGTGGTTCCCCAGTCAGAGGATTTGGAGATCCAGTTGGAGGACTTGAAGGGAGCTGATGAGCCTACACACTCTGAATACCCCCACTAACATTCCAGACCCCATGCAGACCACATAGGGAGTTTTATTTACTCTTTACCCTCTCCTTGATTTTATTGTGATAAGCATTGAGGATAATGCTATATTTTATTTGGGGTGGTGGTCCATTTTGATTTGATGACATTGGCATGTAATAACTATGATACTATTTATCTTTATCTTTATCTTTATTTATCATTATTTCCACTTTCGTTATTTTTCACTTTTGGTATGTATATAACTTTATCATTTGATGTATATATTCATTTCCATTTTTTATATATTCGTTTCACTCCATTATTGTACATATTCATTTTACCTTCCGTAGTTTACTTTATAACTTCTTTTGCAATTTTTCCCTAATAGCTTAGCTTCTTATTTCCTTTAGTAGCTTCTTTTTACATTTTGTGTGAACAATAAGCCTTTGGTTTTCTTAATGCCACGGTTCTTTCCAAAGGTGGATGTTGTGTGAACCGGGTGGCCTTCCCAACGATGGATGGCGTGACAACCTTCTTAAGGGACTGAGTCCGTTTTCTTTTTGTTTTGATATTTAGTAGTAATGAATAAAAGTGTCTCAAGCAGGCTTCACTTTGTACTAACACATTTACCTTGGACCTCATGGTTAGAGGCAAGTTGGTTGACGAGAATAGCTCTAGTTGTGACCTTTAGACTCTTGAGTTGACTAAAACAATCATCGAGTGGTTTCCTTGAGCCATTTCTGATTTTCAATCTTAGCTAGGGTTGTTGTGTGCCCGCGACTCTTTACTCTTTAACAATCCATCAGCTTGAGAGGTTTCATTGAATTTTAAGTCCAAGTGTCGGGCTAATGAGTCTAGAACTTGCCCTGAATGTTTGTCTAGGCAAAATTCTAAGTGTAGCTCGACTTGAGAAATGACTATAGGCTCTCCTTGTTTGTTCCAATTTGAACTTTAAAAGCTTCTGTAGCCAACCAATATGATATCTCTAGTCAACCCCTTTGAGCCTAAGCCTTTTTCATTCAATAACCACATTACAAGCTTTCATCTGTTCTTATAATGACCCTCTTTTGGCACCCAATCTTTTCTTAGCATTCATGATGAACAATTGGCAAAAACATAAGTTTGGGGGAGAGACGAGGAATTTCAAAATGATGAAAGGTTCAAAGAATAAAAAGAATTAGGGAAAAGGAAAGGCAAAGAAAAGGAAGAAAAGTCAAAAAGACAAAGATCAAAAAGAAAGTGAAGGTTGAAGGGATTCAAAGAACGCAATGTTGAAAGGCCTGGAATGATGAGAAAAGGAGAAAAATGATTGTCATGGATAAAAATGAATGACAATGTGTCTCTGTAGTTTCCTAAGGAAGAAGAAAATGACTTAAAGAGTCAAGAAAGTATGAGTCGAAATGAGAAAATGGAGTGCTTAAGGAAAGATGAAACCATCATAGTTCATTA
Source organism: Nicotiana undulata (assembly GCA_005239495.1). NCBI lineage: Eukaryota > Viridiplantae > Streptophyta > Magnoliopsida > Solanales > Solanaceae > Nicotiana > Nicotiana undulata. The sequence goes on along the minus strand of ML281270.1, from coordinate 91,460 downwards.
TGCCCTACCTTGATCCAAAAGCCTTCATAACATCCCCGCTAAATCCCTATATTATTTCAAGTTGAGTGAGCTTACATTAGTGGTGATTTACATAAAGGGAAAGCTTATGGTACTTAGAGCCAGACTTGTGGCATTCTTCTGAGAGTGATGAGCGCACCTCTTTACAATCCTTGTTTTGGGTGTCACATTCTATAAAGTGAGATTTTCTCATGGAGAGTAGAGAAGGAGGAGTCTGGGATCCACAATGACCTACGCGAGAGAGCGAGCTTCCTTGATGAATCGATTTAATTCTTGATGTTCTAGTGTCACATTAGAACTATGAACTCAAAAGGTCATAGCATTATGTTGTTGATAATTCATTTGTATTGAGGGTAATTATTAGTCCTAATTGATGCTTGATGGAGTCACCTAGGCCCAGCTGAAATATCCTTTTCTTTTTCTTGTGGAGGTGGGAATTATCTTGTTTGCTTGAGGGCAAGAAAAAGCTTAAGTTTGGGGGAGTTGATAAGTAGGGATTTTAGCCTATTATTTGCTCTCTTTTACTTTTGTTTTGGGCAAACAATGCGTGAAGGTATTCCCGTAAACTAACTTAATATGCTTGCTTGCGGGGTTTGTTCAAAATGATCCAAATGAGCCATAATCAACTCATAAATGAGTCAAAACTTGAACAAGAACCAAGGCTGGGACAAGAGCTATGGAACGCGGACTGCGATAGAAAAGGGCGGGCACACAATTATCAACACGGACGCGTAAATAATTACGCGGTCCACGAAATAAGAATCAGAGAGGTGGTTTTGGGCACAAATATCAACGCAAATTGCGTTAGACAGAGGCGGTCGCAAAATTACTAGAGCGTCCGCGAGTGGAATTCTGCGGACCGCGGTTGATAAGATTCAGAGAATTCACAAGTTTTGCAAAAATGAAAAGGTGATTCGCGTCAAAAATACGCGGCCGTGAAAATCTCTCACGTGGATGCGGTGTAAAATATGCGGTACGTGAAACAAGGCTCAACCCAGGCCCGGATGTGAAGAAACACAAATCGCGATCAAAATTACGCGGTCGCGAAAGCAAGAGTGCGGCCGCGGTCAGAGTTACCTGGCCATGAAACCTCCGTAGGGGTATTTTGTCCGGAAATTTCAGCTTAGTATAAATAGACCCTTTTGTAAATTTTAGGTTAAGTTTAGTTTTTGCTGAGCACGTGATACGACTACTTTTACCTATTTGGGAAATTTTGTATAAGATTTACCTATTAACTTTATATTTTCATCTTTTAATTTAATATCATGGCTTTTATCACCTCTTTATCTTTGATTTCTATTGTTATTATGAGTATCTAGACCCCATAGCTAGGATTGTGACCCAACCCTCGTGTGGGTATTTAATGGGTCTTGAATTTTAGGGTGTGATTGTTTTTGGGTTAGTGATATTTAGCCTAATTCATGCTAGAATTTTAGAATTGGTGGTTGCAAACACTGATTCATTCCTTTATGACTTAGTCTCTTCTTGATAAAGAGGGACTAAGTCTAGGAAAATAGGCGAACAAGGAATTGGGGTGATCTCAAGAAATTGATAGCCCCAATTAAAGGGTTATACCTAGAGATAATAATACCCGACTTGAGCTAATATCACTTGTATTGCATGAATACCATTTGGAATTAATAAATCCAAATTGGGAAAAATCACTCAAACTACCGAGAGGTATAGAGTGAGTACTTGGGTGTGATAGCTATTTTACGACCCCAAATTGATCAAACCTGCCCTAGATTCTTGATACCCGTTAGATATCCACCTAGGCGGAAGTCACTATCCTAGTGTCTTTTAAACATTTGAAAATCAACACCAAAAATATTGTACTTAGATTTAATCCTTGCAAACAATAGTATAGAAGTAGAAGTAGAAAAAATACAACATGTTTGGAAGTGCAATTAGGAACAACACATGCATCTAGAATTGGATAGATACTTAATTCCAAATCAATTAAATCCATGTGGAAATCGATCCCGACCATGTTGGGTAAAACTACATCGACCATCCTTGCTACACTATAGTAGTGCAGGTTTGGCACCGATCAAGTGCTGCTGAAGCAGTGCCGCAAATGCGGCCCAATGACCGCAGATGCGGAAGTCCTGCTGGGCGGAACCCTCATTTAATGTCAGGACTCAACCATTTTGGGTTCATTTACTTCATTCCTTGGGAGATTTTTGGAGCTCCTTGATGGGGGATTTCACCTAGCACATTGAGGTAAGTAATTACTACACAATATTTGTTTAAAACATAGGTTTTGGGTGCATTTTAATATGTAAAACTGTGAGAATCATGGGTTTAGCTGAAAAACCTAGGTTTTGATAAAAATGAGATTTAACCACGAAAATGGTTATGGAATTGAGTGAAAATCATATATTAGAGTTCATGAGGTTATGGGTAACAACTTTCTTTGAAAATATCCGGAATCCGGGCACGTGGGCACGGGGTGAATTTAATGAATTCTTCAATTGGGGTTGGGTGATCACTTTAATAATTAGGATATGAACTTTTTAACATGTATTGACTACTTTATATAATGTTTGACTAGTTTCAAGTCATTTGGCATCGAATTGAGGGTTAAAGCAAAAATCTTGGACCGGAAAGTAGGCTTTGAGACGAGGTAAGTCTCTTTTCTAACCTTGTAAAAGGGAATTAACCCAGTAGGTAAATTTTATTAATATGTGCTTCTATTTGTGGGGAGATACATAGGCACGAGGTGACGAGAGTCCATACGTAGCTACTAATTATGCTTATGTCCGGGTAGTTTTAGGTTTACACCAGGATTTCAAGATTTTAAAAGTTTCTAGTTGAACTTCTTGTTTGGAAAGAATTGAGGGATATTATGATAACTTGAGAAATCTATGTTCAACTGCGTCGCAAGTATATTCCGCGAGCGGAGTAAATTTTCACTGCTCTCATGGGAGTGGGTCGTTCGCCTCGGCAGGTTAATAGATGCATCTATGGTTCGTGACTTTCGACCCTCGGCAGTGCACACAATATATGTACATGTATTTTGGATCGGGTCGTACGTCCTCAGCATAATATGTGCGTAAAAATACATGAAGACCAATTATATTTGATATTGTTTAATTGGCTTGAGAGGTAAATGATTAAATGAGTGAAATTGATTTTTTACTTACTATCGGTGAAAGGATTGTTTATTTATTTCTTGCTTCCGAATTCTATTGTCATTTATCTATCCCATGTTTAATTAGAATTTTATATATTTTATTGTTGGCCCATTGTAAGTGTCGAAGTCGACCCCTCGTCACTACTTCTTAGAGGTAAGACTAGATACTTACTGGGTACATGTTATTTATGTACTCACGCAACAAGTCTGCACTAAATGTGCAGGATCTGAGGTAGGTGCATTTGGATATCAGTCCAACGTGCATCCTTGACTTCTACTGGACTTTAAGGTGAGCTGCCTTCTGAGCCCGTTCTGCAGCAGCCGAAGTCTTTCTTTTGCTTTATTTTCTGTCTATTTCGTTTCAAACAGTAGTGGAGTATTCTTTTGTATATTCTACAAGTAACCCATACACTTGTGACACCAGGTCTTAGGATTTATGCTAGTACACTTGATAATTTTGGGTTATTTTACTTATTTCACTTGCTATCAGAATTTTGATCTCTCATTTTTATTAAATTCTTACCTCTTATTTATGCGTAAACTAAAAATAAACTATTTCAAATCTTTAAAAGAAATGATCACTGAGTTAGTTCATTGTTGGCTTGCCTAGCAGTAACGTTGGGTGCGATCACGACCTATAAGAGAAATTGGGTAGTGACAACATGGCATCAGAGCCAGGTTAACATAGGTCTCATAAGTTATGAGCGGGCCTAATAGAGTCTTATGGGTCGGCACGGAGACGTCCGTACTTATCTTCGAGAGGCTATAAGGTGTTAGGAAACTTTTATTTCTTCATCTCCTATCGTGTAGTTGATGGTATACTAAGTGTCTTTCTCTTATTCTCTCACAGATTGTCAGAATGCGCATGGTGGATGTTCTAGACCCGGGAGGAGCTTCTTCCCTTGTTTCTAGAGGCCGAGGCAGAGGCCGAGGGAGAGAACCGGCCCGAGGTAGGGGACGAGGATGTCCTAGAGTTGCCCCGGCTATACCACCAGTGGATCCAGTAGAGGATCCCATTATTGAGGCGCAGGGCGACGTGCCTGAGCATAGCCAACCCCGGTAGATTTCATGTCAGCACTGGGCTTTCAGGAGGTTATGGGTCGTATGCTACGGTTCATGGATACTATGACCTAGGCTAGAATTTTTCCAGCAGAACCAGCCATATCTCAAGCGGTAGGGGAGCATAGACCCTACTCCTCAGGATCTTGGGTATGCAGTTGTTGTATATTAGACCCAGGGCACACTACACCATGGGCACAGCCCAGATCAGCTGCGGCCGGCGAACCGCAGAAGCTATTGGACAGATGGACTAGGCTACACCCTCCTGTGTTCGGAAGTGAGCGATATGAGGATCCCTAGGACTTCATTGATCAGTGTAGGGATAGACTGCACAATATGAGTATATTAGAGTCCCACAGGGTGTATTTTACTACTTTTTAGCTGGAGGGCATGGCCCGTAGATGGTGGAAATCTTATCTTCTTGGCAGACCAGCAGGTTCTCCTCCCTGGACTAGGGACCAATTCACACGTACCATCCTGGAAAGGTATATTCCACCATCTCATAGGGAAGAGTGTGGTTTCAGTTTGAGTAGCACCGGCATGGTCAGATGTCAGTGACCGATTATAAGGCACGATTCTCTGAGTTGTCTCGCCATGCACTTATGATACTTCCTATTGAGGCGGAGAGAGTGCGGAGATTTGTTGCGGGATTGCACTACGGTATTCATGCCACTATGGCCCGAGAGATTGATATAGGTACTACTTACCAGCTAGTTATGAAGATAGCTCGGAGGATTGAGGGTTATCATCAGTGGGGTCGAGAGCAGATGCAATGGGACAAGCGGTTTTATTACTTTGGAGAGTTTAAAGGTGCCCCGGCCGGGGGCAAAGGTCAATTCATGAGGGGTCAGCCCAGCAGGCCCACATATCCAGCATCACCGCCTCCTCGGGGTGCTCCAGTTCGGCCTTATTTCTGTGGCATGACAGAGAGTTCCTACCACCCACCAGCTATCCAGGGTTATTCTAGTAGGTATTCAGGCCATCAGGGTCATACCTCAAGGAAGAAGTCCACCGCTCTGAGGGGTTATTACGAGTGCGGAGATCATGGACACATGAAGAGATTTTGTCCTAGACTTCGAGGCAAGGCGGTGCAACAAAGTCAGCAGCCCATGATTACAGTACCAGTAGTTGCACCAACCGTCCGGCTGCCCATAGGCGGAGGGCAGGCAGGTAGGGGTCGTCCTAGAGGTGGAGGCCATGCAGGTGGTGCTCCAACTAGATTCTATGCTTTCCCATCTAGACCAGATGTAGTGGCCTCAGATGTCGTGATCACAGGTATTATTTCTATCTACGGTAGGGATGCTTCGGTATTATTTGATCCAGGGTCTACCTATTCATATGTGTCGTCTCTGTTTGTTCATTTCCTGGATGTTCCTCGTGAATCCTTGGGCACTCTTGTTTATGTGTCCACTCTGGTGGGCGATTCTGTCGTTGTGGATCGGGTCGATCAATCCTGCAATGTTACATTTTGTGGTTATGAGACTAGAGTGAATCTTCTGCTACTTGATATGACCGACTTTGAGGTTATCCTAGGCATGGACTAGTTATCTCCATATCACACCATCCTTGATTGCTATGCCAAGACTGTTAACTTGGCAATGACAGCGTTGCCTAGATTAAAGTGGAAGGGTTCATATGTCAGCACACCTACACGGATCATCTCTTTTATGAAGGCTCGACACATGGTCGAGAAGGGTTATTTGTCTTATCTAGCTTATGTTCGGGATACTACCTCAAAGACTCCGGCAGTTGATTCAGTACCCGTAGTCCGAGAGTTCTCCGGTGTGTTTCCTTCTGATCTTCCAGGCATGCCTCCAGATCATGATATCGATTTCTGTATTGACTTGGCTCCAGGTATGTCACGCCCCCAAACTAGGGGAGGCACGACTGGTACTCGATACTGTATTTGATCGAGTTAGCGACTAAACATACTAGCTAACTAAACTGGGGGCCCAACAGATTGGGCAGCACAACATCTGAAATACTAAGCCTGGACCGTTAAGGTCATGACCGGAATAACAATAAGTCATATAAACAGAGGTAGACAAGCCAAAATAATAAAGTACTAGCTGGCCGACGAGGCCGCGACTGAAGACATACATGCCTACACACATATATATATACATGCCAAGCCTATGGGCTGGAGACTGAAAGCTGCAAAAAGAAACCCAGAATACTGTGTCCACCATAGCCTCTAAGAGTATCATAAGCACTGTCGGAACAAGGCCCCGACTATACCTAAATTGTACAATAAAAGTAACCATCCTATTAAAGCTCCAGGAAGAGGTGGAGCTGACCAACTCACAGCTGAACCCCAAAATCCTAGCGGAGGGGTCGATCAGAGTCCCTACCTGGACCTGCACGCACGAAACAAAAATGCAGTGTCCCCAGGCAACGGGACATCAGTACGAATGAAAATGTACTGGTATGTAAGGCAGAAAGTAGAACCATACATAGCTGATGTAAAAAGGGTAATAGAGATACCACCTGACACTAAAACTCTGATAGCCTCCATGGCTGACATCCGACCTCATAGTTATCAAATATGCATGGTATGCTTGTGTAATCATATGTCGTGAATACATATATATTGATGCAAATGCATGACATACCCAACCAAATGCTAGCAATGGCGGTCTCTCCCGGTAGCTAACCGGTATCATATTGCCAACCTGTGGCTATCTGTACAATATATATAGTCTTTCGGGCAAATAGGCCCCTTACCTCCGATTATAGCTCGAAGTCCATGCATAATATGCCATGTATGATATGAACTTTGAATGCACATAATAGGACATAACAAGAATTTAGCCAATCTTGGCTCATTGATACTCTTATTCTCATAATCTGATAATCACCTTCGTATTGCATACAAATGTCTCGTGGAACCTCATATGTTTATTTTTGAATAAGCTTGAAAACTTAACTCGACTTTTAGAAAGATAACTTAACTCTGAAGATGTTCATAAAAATCTTAAGGTGCTCACTTAGTCCTTATACCTGATTTCTTGATCATTAGTAAAAGAAAGTATTTCAAGTCTCAAGTGTTTTAGTAGTTTAAACATAAAAATTATATTTGAGATTTTTGGAAATCGACGTATCACTTTAGAGATTTTAAAATACACTTTAACAAGGAAGAATGACTGATCGCAAATACTAAATGCCTTTATTTTTAAGTCACACAACCCAAATACGAATAAGAGTTCATATATATGGACATATAGTTAAGAAAGCCGACAAAATGACATATATAGATGCCGAATACCCTATTTAACCGAACAAGTTGAATATCAACCTAATAGCATCATGAAAATACTTCAGCTACAATACCAATGCCTTTCTCAGAAGGTCTTTCTAGCAATAGAATAGTAAAATACCACATTTGGCGTCTTAGGAATTTTCCAGAATTCGTGCTAAAAGGAAGGACGGAGCTTAGCCTTAACATACCTTTCCAACGAACGTCCGAATGCCGGTAGTTCCTTCACGAACGTTGTTCCTTACGTCCTAAGCTTCGCAAACACTATATATATGCAGCTTATACGCACCTATAAATAGTTCATAATTGAGTTTAAATCGGCAGATTTTCCATCTGACCCTAACTTGACAAAACGTCCGTAGAACTTTGTAAAAACGATCATAAAAGAATCCGAAGATGATTACCTTGGCAAACCAAGTATAAATCTTGAAGAAACAGCAAGAACAATAAATTCCTACCTTCCAAAAATAGCTCCAAACACAGCTAATAGAAGGGGGAAACAATTGCAAAGCGTAGACATTGCGTTTCTAGGCACGGGGGCAAACTTTAACGATAGAAATCGTTAAAAATGTACCTTACCCACTCAAGACCACCATGGAACCCTCTCTTCAGCTTTCTCACTGTTTTGGGACGAAGGTGAAATGTTTTTGGGTCTTAAAAGTCGGATTTTCCGACTTATACTACTTGTTTGACCCGACGCGGCTCGCGACCCGGTTTCAGCCCGGACAGTCTGTGGTAAAAAAGCCATAACATCTTACTCCGATGTCGGTTTGATGTGAGGTTTTTTTGGTTGCGAACTAGACTCGTAGACCTTCGATTAGGTAGGTTGTGGGTCCCATAGCTCTTTATATATTAGGAGAAATGATCTGATATATGTGACCCAAAGTTTAGAAAATTTATTAGATAAATTTACGATAATTTTTGCCGACCTTTATTTTGCAACTTGCTTGACTCCAAAAATTAACATGTGACCTGTGTGATATTATAATACCTCATAACACATTATTCTTAGCATATTAGACACTCTTAGTCTTATCCCACAGGTGCAAGTTAACTTAAACCTTCCGAACGTGCGGGGTGCTACCCGAGTCATTTCTTTAACCACAAACCTTTGTTTAAGGGATTCCTTTGACCTAAAGGTTTAGTTTTGTTCCTTGATGTTACCACACATTTTCAGTCTTATTATACCAATGTGCTATACGCAATCATATATACCTAATATAACCACGCCACTTTACGTATATTACGTAAAAGAAGAGAGAAAAAAAACACATGGGGTCTCACAAGGTACTCAGCCTATATCTATCCTACAGTACCGCATGGCTCCGAAGGAGTTGAGGAGTTGAAGGAACAACTTGAGGAGTTGTTAGCAAAGGGGTTCATCAGACCGAGTGTATCACCTTGGGGTTCACTAGTGTTATTTGTGAAGAAGAAAGATGGGACTATGTGGATGTGCATTGATTACTTCCAGATGAACAATGTTACCATTAATAATAAGTACATGTTACCACGGATTGCTGATTTGTTTGACCTGTTGTAGAGTACAGGGTGTTCTCTAAGATCGACTTGAGATCAGGGTACCATCAGTTGAAGATTCGGGATTCGGATGTTTCGAAGACTGCTTTATGGAATAGATATGGCCATTACGGGTTTCTAGTGATGTTATTTGGTTTGACTAATGCCCGACCGGCGTTTATGGATTTGATGAACAGGGTGTTATGGCCATATATTGATTCGTTCATCATTGTCTTCGTTGATGACTTTTTGATCTATTCGCGCAGCATCGAGGAGCAGGAGCAGCATTTGAGAGTGGTGCTTCAGACTTTGCGGGAACAGAAGTTATATGCTAGGTTCTCCAAGTATGAGTTTTGGCTAGATTTTGTAACATTCTTGGGGCATGTTGTATCAGGCGAGGGTATTACGATGGATCCTAAGAAGATTGAGGCAGTTCAGAGTTGGCCTCGTCCTACTACGGCGACTAAGATCAGGAGCTTCTTGGGGTTAGTAGGTTATTATCGCCAGTTTGTAGAGGGCTTCTCATCTATTGCATCACCTTTGACTAGATTTCCCAAAAGGGTGCTCCGTTCTGTTGGTCCGATGATTGTGAGGCGAGCTTCGAGAAGCTCATGACAGCTCTGACTACAGCATCAGTTCTAGTGTTGCCTTCAGGTTCGAGGATGTATACTGTGTATTTCGATGCTTCACGTATTGGTTTGGGTTGTGTATTGATGTAGAAGGGACAAGTTATTGCATATGCTTCACGTCAGCTGAAGCCCCATGAGAAGAATTATTTGTACATGATTTGGAGTTGGCTGCTATCGTTCATGCTCTTAAGATATGGAGGCATTATCTTTATACGATGTTCTGTGAGGTATACACCGATCATCGCAACATGCAGCATTTGTTCAAGTAAAGGGATCTCAATTTGAGACAGCGCAGGTGGCATGAGTTACTGAAGGATTATGATATTACCATTCTTTATCATTCAGGCAAGGCGAACGTGGTTGCGGATTCCTTGAGCAGAAAGGTGAAGAGTATGGGTAGCTTGGCATTTATTTCAGTAGAGGAGAGGCCACTAGATTTGGACATTCAGTACTTGGCTAACAGACTTGTGAGGTTGGATATTTCAGAACCCACACAAGTTCTTGCATGCTTCGTTGCCCAGTTTAAGAGGTGGACAATGTAACAGCTCGACCGGTCGTTTTGATTTTTAGAAACTCATTACCCTAAATAAGGCTCCCCGTATGTACTTTTACTTTTTTATGACTTGCGGGGATGGTTAATTCGTGATTAGGAAGAGTTCGGGTTAAAATTGGAACACTTGGTTCCATGGTTTGGCTTTAAAAGGTTAAGTTTGACTTCGGTCAATATTTTGAGTAAACAACCTCGGAATCGGGATTTGACTATTCCAATAGGTTCTTATGATGATTTCGGACTTGGGCGTATATTGGGATGGGTTTTTGGATAACCTTAGAGCGTTTCGGCGCCTAATAGTGAAAGTTGGCTCTTTGAAGGTTTTAGACTACTTTAAATTTGGTTTGGAGTAGGTTTTGGTGTTATCAAGATCCAATTGGGATTCCGAGACCTTGAATAGTTCCGTAATGTCATTTAAGACTTTCACGCAAAATATGACATCATTCCGAGTAGTTTAAGTACGTTTCGGCGCGTTGGGGGTGAATTGAAGAATTTGAAGTTCATGTTTTTGATTCAATTGGTTTGGGGTGTGATTCTTAGTTTAAATGTTGTTTTGTGCGTTCCGAGAATTCGAACGAGTCCATTTTATGATTTCGAACTTGTAAGTATGTTTGGACGGGGCCTCGGAGACCCTGGGTGCCATTCGACAATGCGCGGATTGAGTTAAAACTCAAAAGGGTTGCTGGTGCACCAGTTCTGGTGTGCCTGCACCTGCGAGAATTAGGACGCGGGTGTGAGCCCGCAGGTGCGTGATTTTTCCACAGAAGCGTCTTGGGAGCGTTTTGCCATGGACCACAGATGCGGGTGATCGTGCACACCTGCGAACGCGCATTTGCGATTGGGGAAAATGCGGAAGCGGCCTGAGCCGCAAGAGCGGCACGCTAGCTGTAGAATCGGGATCCCGTATGCAGATGCGGCCTACATTGCGCCTGTGGAGTTTTGCAGAAGCGGGCCTAGTGCTGCAAATGCGGCCCAATGACCGTAGATGCGGAAGTTCTGCTAGGTAGAACCCTCATTTAATGTCGGGACTCAACCATTTTGGGTTCATTTACTTCATTCCTTGGGCGATTGTTGGACCTTCTTGAGAGAGGATTTCACCTAGCACTTTGAGGTAAGTAATTCCTACACAATATTTGTTTAAAACATAGGTTTTGGGTAGATTTTGACATGTAAAATTTTGAGAATCATAGGTTTAGATGAAAAACATAGGTTTTGATAAAAATGAGATTTAACCAAAAACAAATGGTTATGGAATTGAGTTAAAGTCATATATTTGAGTTCATGATGTGGGTAACAACTTTCTTCGAAAATTTTCTGAATCCGGGCACGTGGGTCTCGGGGTGAATTTTAGGAATTCTTCAATTGGGGTTGGGAGATCACTTTAATAGTTAGGATATGAACTTTTGAACATGTGTTGACTATTTTATATAACATTTGACTAGTTCCAAGTTGTTTGGCACCGAATTGAGGGTTTAAGCACAATCTTGGATCGGAAAGTAGGCTTTGAGACAAGTTAAGTTCCTTTTCTAACCTTATAAGAGGAAATTTACCCTATAGGTGAATTTTATTAATATGTGCTTCTATTTGTGGGGACTACGTACGCACGAGGTGACGAGAGTCCGTACGTAGCTACTAATTATTCCACTTTTTTTTTAAAAGGATTGTAATAATTCTGGTTTGACACTATTTGGAATGGCTCTCTCATATTGAGAAATTGTGTCTAGTGGCATTCGATCACTGAATTCATTGACAGCTGCATAAATGACTAGAATTTATATTTCAATTGGAAGTGGTGCATATTGTGGTTGTTTCGGTACTTCTGTCATCCTTGCACCTGAGTAATTCCAGAGCCGCTGCATCAAGGTCTAAGCCAGAGCAAGGGCGGCCACTTCGCGATATTGTGCCAATTCCAGTTTTGAGCGACAAACCCGTCGTGAATGACAGATAAGTCGACGTTAATCGCAGGTCTCATCCTGCGATAAAAGATCTCTGTTTCCAAATAGATTTGTCCATCAGTAATGGGGATCACACTGGTGGGAATAGAGGCTGATACGTCTCCAGCTTGTGTTTCAATGACGGGTAAGGCGGTCAAGCTACTTGTACCTTTCTGGTCCGATCACTTAGCCGCTCTTTATAAGATATGAGTCCGTGTAGTTTTAGGTTTAAACCATGCTTTGTTGACATCGTTATTTGATTATGCTTACTAGTTGCCTTGAATAGATCTGCGATTGAGGATTTCAAGATTTTAAAAGTTTCTAGCTGAATTTCTTGTTTTGGAATGAATTGAGGGATAGTATGATAATTTGGGAAATCAATGTTCAACCACGTCGCAAGTATATTCCGCGAGCGGGGTAAATTTTCACTACTCTCATGGGAGCGGACCGTTCACCTCAACAGGTTAATAGATGCATTTATGATTCATGTCGTTCGACCCTTGGCAGTGCACATAGTATATGTATGTATTTTGGATTGGGTCGTACGTCCTCGGCATAATTCGTGCGTAAAAATACTGGAAGCCCAATTATATTTGATATTGTTTCATTGGCTTGAGAGGTAAATGGTTAAATGAGGAAAATTGGTTTGGTAGTTACTATCGGTGAACGGATTGTTTATTTATATCTTGCTTCTGAGTTCTATTATCATTTATTTATCCCATGTTCAATTAGAATTTTATATATTTTATTGTTGACCCATATTAAGTGTCGAAGTCGACCCCTCGTCACTACTTCTTCGAGGTTAGACTAGATACTTACTGGGTACATGTTGTTTATGTACTCACGCTACACTCTGCACTAAATGTGCGGGATCTGAGGCGGGTGCATCTGGATATCAGTATGGCGCGCATCCTTGACTACTACTATACTTTACGGTGAGCTGCCTTTCGAGCCTGTTCTGCGCCAGCCGAAGTCTTTCTTTTGCTTTAGTTTCTGTCTATTTCGTTTCAAACAGTAGTGTAGTATTCTTTTGTATATTCTACTAGTAGCTCATACACTTGTGAAACCAGGTCTTGGAGATTTATGCTAGTAGACACTTGATGGTTTTGGGTTATTTTACTTATCTCACTTGCTATCAAAATTTTGATCTTCCATTTTTATTAGACTCTTACTTCTTATTTATGCACAAACTAAAAATCAACTATTTCAAATCTTTAAAAGAAATGATCACAAAGTTAGTTAACAATGTTGGGCGCAATCACGACCTAAAGGAGAAATTGGGTCATGACATTGCATGTTCTTAAGTTTCATTGGAATATTCATTCATTTTTGTGTTCGATTCGGTAGTTCTAGGTGTAATTTTGATATTTTGATTGCGCAAGCTAGTTCGTATGATATTTTTGGACTTGTGTGCATGTTTGGTTTGGATCCCTGACGGCTCGAGTGAGTTTCAGACGCGTGGCGGATTGTTTGATAAAGTTAGGACTTGTTGGGTTTTTTTTACCCAGTCCTCAGACCTCCCAATTGCGAGGTCAGGATCGCATTTGCAATAGTAGAGGGGCCCTGCCAGGTTAGCATTTAAATTTCTTTGCATTAAGTGTGTTGGGGTGGGCTAGTTCGCATTTTCGATCAAATGGTCGCATGGAGTGCCTTCGCATTTGGGATGGATTTCTCGCATTTGCAGGGACATCTACACTTGGACAAAAAGAGGGAAAGACGGAATTTGGCTCATTTTCACATACTCTCAACCCTAAACACCCTAGATGCGATTTTTCCAAGAGATTTAGTTCCTAAATTCATTGGTAAGTGACTTTAATCTATTTCTTTTCAACTACCCATTACATTTCATAAGTTTTCCACATCAAATCTAGGATTTTCATGGTGAAAATTAGGGATTTGGGAAAAATTAGGGATATTTATAAATTTAGAATTTAGACCTCGAATTAAGGTCGGACTTCGAAACTAATTACATAATCGGGCTCGGGGTTGAAGGAATAATCGGGTTTTTGTACGAATCTCAGGTTTTGACCAAGCATGTCTGGGGTTGACTTTTGTTGACTTTTTGAGAAAAGTGTAAAGATCTTAACTTTATGTATTGTAATTGATTTTCCTAGCATTGTTTGATGTTATTGAGTCGATTTTGGTTAGATTCAATTGGCTAGGAGGCGGATTATAGAGGAAAGGCCACAGTTGAGCTTTGGTTTGCTTGTGGAGTGAGGTAAGTGTTGGGTCTAACCTTGATTTCAGGGAATTAGGAAACCTTGAGCTATATGCTACGTGAGTTTCATGTGTAGCGGCGTATATGCGAGGTGACAAGTGTATATACGCCGTCAAAATACTTGTTTCCATGCTTTCCTGCATTTTATTAATTATTTTATTCCATGTCTTAACTCTTACATGCATTAATTGCTTCCTATGCCTTAACTTGCTACTTGTCACTTAGTTCTTTCATATTAAAATATTCGGTTCTCCCATGTTTCTATGATTAATTGCTACTTGCTTTAATTGTCTTACTTGTACACTTTAGTTGTCATATATTTTCCTTGTCTTGTTGCTTTGTATTAATTGTAGCATTTCTTGATTTGGTACGAGGTTTCTTTATAACCTTGCTTTCATTTTTCTTTAATCGTATAGATCCTTGTGATTTGAGTTGTTAAATTGATTGCACTTATTGACTTTGTTTATGGATCGGGTTGTACGCTACAACAGGTGAAATAAGGGAGGATTGATATTGATATTGATATGGTGGGATCGGGTTGCGTGCCGCAATGAATTTTATACGTGATTTTGATATGGTGAAATAAGAGAGGAAATGATATTGATTCTGATTATATGGTGGGATTGGGTTGCACGCTGTAACAAATTTTACATGTTATTATTGATATTGATATGGTGAAATAAGGGAGGAATGTTTTTGTGCGGTGGGATCGGTTTGCACGCGTCAATGGGTGAAATAAGGGAGGATTGTGTTTGTACGGTGGGATCGGGTTGCACGCCATGACGATTTGCATGTTTTGTATTCATTGTTGTACTGTGATAGTTTTTGATACTTTCATACGTGATTCTGAGTGCTGGTAAATTCTGGTTTTTTACTGATTCCGAGGGTTGAGTTTATTTTTATAGGTTAACTGCCTTATTTTTCCTGTCTTTCTTTCCTGTTATTATTATTATACTGCCCCGCCTTATCCTTGTCACTACTTCGTTGAGGATAGGCTTGGCACTTACAGAGTACATGGGGTCGGTTATACTTGTATTACACTCTGCATTTCTTGTGCAGATTTGGAGTCGGTCCTAGTAGCGGCAAGTCAATTGCTCAGATTGATTGCCGGATTAGAGACTCTAGGTATAGTTGCTCGGCGTTCGCAGCCCTGAAATACCCTTCTACATTATCCTAGCTGTTTATTTCATTTCAGATAGTTTTACTTTCATTTAGATTATTATCTGTATTATTCTAGTCGCGCGTGCACTTGTGACACCAGTTCTGGGATTATATCTATATAATGTTGTTATTATGGTTTTTCTCACTTTATTTCAGTTTTGTTTAGGTTTATTCAGTTTAATTGGTATCAGCTAATTTTTTTTGTTATAAATGGCTAAAAACTATTCTAGCGTTGGCTTGTCTAGCAAGGAAATGTTAGACGCTATCGCGGCCCCGAGGGTGGGAATTTTGGGTCGTGACAAGTTGGTATCATAGAAATAGATTGTCTATGTCTCGCGAGTCACGAGCAAGCTTAGTATAGTCTAGAGGGTCGGTATGGAGACGTCTACACTTATCTTCTAGAGGTTATGGAGTTTAGGAACAATGTCACTTCGTCCTTTCTCTATCGTGTGATTTTATTCCATCATTGATGATTGAACGATTCTATTCTTATTCTCTCGAAGATGGTGAGAACACGCATTGCATCTATAATCGCACAGAAGTCAGAGCCCCATGTGGCAGCTACTACCAAGGGCAGAGGCCTAGGCCGAGGTAGAGCTCGAGCAGCAACACTCGTAGTGGAGCCTCATGTGGATTTTGAGGAGGGGGTTCCAGATCAGACTGTACCCGTTAGCCCATCTCATTTTTTGGAGGGGTTTATAGCCACTCTAGTGCTTCATGATGCTCTAGTCCATTTGGTGGGCCTTATGGAGAGTGTGGCTCAGACTGATACATTGTCGGTGGCACCAGCCGTCTATCGGGCTAGGGGAGAAGCACATACTCCCGCTACTCCCACCCGGAGCAGGTGGCTCCTAGTATTAGACTCCAGTAGCCCCGCCAGTTGGGGTGGTGCAGCCAGTTGTTGCATTGCAGGCCAGTGATAGGCTCGCTATATCTTCTGAGGCCTTATTGAGGTTGAGCAAGTTTACCAAGATCTTACCTATTCACTTCAGTGGTGCATCTTCTGAGGAACCAGAGGATTATCTAGATTTCCATGAGATGCTGCAGAACATGGGTATAGTTGAGACCAATGGGGTCGATTTTACAGCAATTTAAATGACTGGTTCCACCAAGAGGTGGTAGAGAGATTATATGTTGACTAGATCAGCTGGGTTGCCTGCACTTACCTGGAATCAATTCTCACAACTATTTCTAGAGAAGTTCATTCCCGTCACTCTGAAAGAGGAATAACGTAGGAAGTTTGAGCGTCTTCAGCAGGGTAGTATGACTGCCCCCCAGTACGAGACTCGATTTGTGGACCTAGCTCGCCATGCAATTATCTTGCTTCCTACTAAGAGGGAGAGAGTGGGGAGATTCATTGAGTCTCACTTATACTATCAGGCTACAGATAGCCAAGGAGACCGGGAGTGATATTTCTTTCCAGATGGCCACAAATATTGCTAGACAAATCAAGATAGTTCGTGCCCAAGAGAGGGGTCCGGTGTCAAATAAGAGGCCTCGTCATTCCGATAGTTTTAATGATGCCTCATCTGGAGGCAGGGGTACTTTTGGTAGAGGCCACCATCTCAGGACATTTCAGTCATTGTTTCATGCATCTTACAGTGCTTTAGGAAGTTGTGGTCTTTATGTGCCTCATTCTGGGCAGCCAGCCTACATTGCATTATCATCTTTTATCAGTGCGTCTCCAATTTCGCGCTATAACCGAGGTTACCCAGCCCGTTTGAGTCAGCTTCATCGTTAGCATCCACAGCAGCACGATAGTTATTTTGAGTGTGGTGATATTGGTCACAAAAAGAGGTTCTGTCCGAGATTATTTGGCGGCATGCCACAACAGATTTCTCGTTCCATGATTCAAGCACTGGTTGCTCCACCGCCCACTCAGTAGCTAGAAGTAGGGGTCAGGAAGCTAGAGGTGGAGTTCAAGTTGTTAGAGGTGGAGGTCAGGCCGTTATAAGTGGAGGTCAGCCAGCTAAAAGACATACTAGAGATGTTGTTTAGAGTGGTGGGTCCCAGCCCCGATGTTATTCTTTCCCAGCTAGGCCTGAGGCCGAGTCATCTGATGTCGTTATCACATGTATTGTTCTAGTTTTCCATAGATATGTTTGAGTTCTATTTGGTACGGGATCTACTTATTCCTACGTGTCATCCTATTTTTCTCCATATCTTGTTGTGCCTCATGATTCTTTGTGTTCTCCTGTGTATGTGTCCACACCTGTGGGAGATTCCATTGTGGTAGATCGTGTCTATCACTCGTGTGTGATTACTATTGTGTGTCTTGAGACTAGTGTTGATATTCTACTTCTTGATATGGTAGATTTTAATGTTATCTTGGTTGTGGATTGACTGTCACCTTATAATGCTATAGTCGACTGTCACGCCAAGACGGTGATCTTAGCTATGCCGGGGTTACCTCGACTAGAGTGGAGAGGGACTCCTATCCATTCAACCAACAGTGTTATTTCCTATGTGAAGGCTCGATGTATGGTCGAGAAGTGATGTCTAGCTTATTTGGCCTATGTCCGTGATTCTAGCACGGAGATTCCTTCCATGGATTCAAAACCAATTGTAGGCGAGTTTTCAGAGGTGTTTGCTGCAGATTTATCGGGGATGCCACCCGACAGAGATATTGACTTCTGTATTGATTTGGCTCCAGGCACTCATCCCATTTCTGTTCCACCATATTGTATGGCCCGGCCAGAGTTGAAGGAATTGAAGGAGAAGTTACAAGATTATCTTGATAAAGGCTTCATATTTACAAGATGGATCGATGAATATGTGTATAGATTATTGGTAGTTGAACAAGGTCACTATCAAGAACAAGTATCCGTTATCAAGGATTGATGACTTATTTGATCAGCTTCAGGGTGCCAAGGTCTTTTCCAAGATTGATTTGAGGTCTAGCTACCATCAGTTGAATATTAGGGCATCTGATGTCCCTAAGACGGCTTTTCGGACTCGGTATGGGCATTATGAGTTCCTAGTGATGTCATTTGGGTTGACAAATTCCCCAGCAGCATTTATGGATTTGATGAATCGGGTGTTCAAGCCCTATTTGAATTCTTTTGTGATTATATTCATTGATGATATCGTGATCAACTCCTGCATTCGAGAGGAGCATGAGCAATATCTTCAGATTGTACTTCTGACTCTGAGAGATAGCCAGTTATATGCCAAGTATTCAAAGCGTGAGTTTTGGTTAGACTCAATCGCCTTTTTGGGTCATGTTGTATCGGCTGAGGGAATAAAGGTGGATCCTAATAAGATTGAGGCAGTCCATAATTGTCCTAGACCTACTTCAGCTACAGAGATCTAGAGTTTCCTAGGTTTGGCAAGTTAGTATCTCCAGTTCGTGGAGAGGTTTTCATCCAATAGCCCCATTGACTAGATTGACCCATAATGTTCCCTATTCAGATGGTCGGATGAGTGCGAGTTGAGCTTTCAGAAGATCAAGATTGCTTTAACTACGGCTCCAGAGTTGGTGTTGCCCACAGGTTCATGATCCAACACCATGTATTGTGATGCATCTCGTAATGGGCTCAGTGCAGTACTGATGCAGGATGGCAAGGTGATTGCATAAGCAACGCGACAGTTGAAGGTTCAGTAGAAGAATTACCTTGTTCATGACTTAGAGTTAGTAGCCATTGTTCATGTGCTGAAGATTTGGAGGCATTATCTTTACGGCGTGTTGTGTGAGGTATTTATGGCTCATCAGAGTCTACAGTATTTGTTCAAGCAAAAGGATCTTAATTTGGGGCGGAGGAGGTGGTTGGAGCTGTTGAAAGACTATGATATCACCATATTGTATCACCTCGGGAAGGCCAATGTGGTGGACGATGTCTTGAGTATGAAGGTTGTAAGTATGGGTAGCAATGCATATATTCCAGTTGGTGAGAGGCTTCTTGCTACAAATGTCAGGATTTGGCCAATCAGTTCGTGAGGTTAGATATTTCAGAGCCCAGTCGGGGTCTAGCTTGCACAGTCGCTCGGTCTTACTCTTATAAGCACATCAGAGAGCGTTAGTATGATGATCCCCATTTACTTGTCCTTAAGGACACATTGCGGTACGGTGGTGCCAAGCAGGTTATTGTTGGAGATGATGCGGTTTTGCGGATGCAGGTTTAGTGTGCCGAATGTGGATGGGCTTCGTGAGTTTATTCTTGAGAAGGCCCACAATTCCCTGTATTCTATTCATCCAGGTGGAGCCAAGATGTACCAGGACTTGCGGCAACATTATTGGTGGAGGATGATGAAGAAGGATATAGTTGCATATGTAGCTCGGTGTCTAAATTTTAAGCAAGTAAAGTAGGAGCATCAGAGGACTGGTGGTTTGCTTCGGAGGTTAGAGATTCCTTAGTGAAAGTGGGAGCGTATCACCATGGATTTTATTGTTGGACCGGCCCCGGGCCAAATGGGCCAAGTGGGCCGGGCTAAATGGGTTCGGGCTATGCGGTCCTGGGCTATAGCCTGGGCCCGGGCTAAGCGGGCCGGGGCCGGGGGCCAAACATGCCTAAACGGGTCCGGGCTATTTTTTTTTTAATTTTTTTTATGTAAGGTAATTTCTTGTAAATCTTGTGATATAAATCTTGTAATTCATATTTAAACACAAAAAATAGTAAGTTTCTCCAAATTAATAATAATAGTACTTCAAACTTGCACTAACATTGCATAATAAATTAATAGTACATCAAATTAATTTAACAAACTACAACATTAAGCATAATACGTCTAATAAAATTAAAATAACACAAGTTTGAATTAAACTTAAAATATTAGATACGAATGTCTTGAGGACGCGCTTGACAAGACTTGATTATATGCCTTTTTAAAGAGAATGTGCCCTCCACCTTTCGCCGAGTGAAGACAAAATAACAGTGCTTTCACGATATCGTGTAAGTTTCTTCATTTTCTTCTACCAAATTATAGTGTTCCCGAACAAATGGGGTAATTCTAGAACCGTCGGGCATGATTTAACTTGAATTGAGAATTTGAGTAGAGAGAGATTGATGATTTTGTGAGTAAACATGAAATAATGAGGGGGTATTTATAGTTGAGAAAAAGGAAAAGTGTAATTATAAAAAGTTGGAGTTAAAACAAAGTTTGGGGGTCATTTGGCTATTTTTTAAACTTTCCAAACGGCTCTTTTGAGGCTCAAACGGCTAGATTTTAAAAAACTAGCCGTTGGCCTTTTTTTTTTTTTTAAAAAAAACTGAATTTTTACCGTTGGGCCCGCTTGGCCTGGGTCGGGCCCGGCCCACCTACCAGCCTTAGGTATGGGTCATTGTGGAAAGGTTGACCAAGTCGGCACATTTCATTCCAGCGGAAGTTACCTATTCTTTAGAGCGGCTAGTTGAGATCCACATCTGAGAGATCGCCCGTCTTCACGGTGGGCCCGTGTCTATCATTTCTGATTGAGGCACGCAACTCACATCGCACTTCTAGAGGGTTGTACAACATGAGTTGGGCACGCGAGTTGAGTTGAGTACAATATTTCATCTCCAGATGGACGGACAGTCCGAGTGCACTATTCAGATATTGGAGGATATGCTTCGCGCTTGCGTTATGGATTTTGGGGATTCCTGGGATTAGTTCTTGCCACTTGCGTAGTTTTCCTACAACAATAGCTACCGATAGAGCATTCAAATAGCTCCCTATGAGGCATTATACAGGAGGCGGTGTCGTTCGCCAGTTGGATGGTTCGGGTCGGAGGAGACTCGGTTGTTAGGTACATATTTGGTACAATATGCCTTGGATAAGGTCAAGATTATTTAGGATCGACTTCGCACCACTCAGTCTAGGAAAAAGAGTTATGTCGATCGTAGAGCTCATGATGTTGCATTCATGGTTAAAGAGAGGGTATTGCTCCGGGTTTCACCCATGAAGGGTATAATGAGGTTCGAAAAGAAGGGCAAGTTGAGCCCTAGGTATATCGGGCCCTTTGAGATTCTTGAGAGAGTAGGTGAGGTGGCCTATATGCCCGCATTGCCACCTAGTTTGTCAATTGTCCACCCGTTGTTCCAAGTATCCATTCTCCAAAAGTATCAAGTGATCCATCCCATGTATTAGATTTCAGCTCTGTCCAACTGGACAAGGATTTGACTTATGAGAAGGAGCCAATGGCTATTCTATTATGGCAGGTCCGACAGTTGAGGTCTAAGAGTTATCCTTCAGTTCAAGTGCAGTGGAGAGGTCAGTTGATCAAGGCAGCCCCGTGGGAGTCTGAGTCGGACATGCGGAGTAAATATCCACTCCTTTTCACCAGTCTAGGTACCTTTCTATGTCCGTTCGAGGATGAACATTTATTTTAGAGGTGGAGAATATGACGACATGATAGGTCACTTATAGTTTTATCCTTCATTTCTGTGTTCTAAGACCTCGAATAGCTCCGTTTAGCCTTCCTTGATTTGCGTGTGCAGCCCGTGTCCTTTTTTCGAAAGGTTTTTGAAAATTGATGAAAATGTGAAACTTAAAACTCATTTGAGTTGACTACAGTCAACATTTTATGTAAACGGACAGGGATCAGTATTTTGACGGTCCCGGTGGATCCATATCGTGATTTGGAACTTGGGCGTATGGCCGAAATCAAATTTTAAAGTACCTTACTTTGTTTAACGTAATTTGTTGAAAACTAGTAACGTAAAGGTTTAAAGAATTTCTAAGTTTGACCGTAAGTTGACTTTGTTGCTACAGGGTTTGGATTTCAGTTTCGAAACTTGATATAAGTTCATTACAATATTGATGACTTTTCTGCAAAATTTGGTGCAAAAGCGGAGTTGACATGTTTCGGACGTTCGGTTGAAAAATTGCATGTTCGTAAGTTTCATTTAAAATTTCAGTCATTTTGGTGCATGATTCGTAGTTTTAGGTGTTATTTTGGTGTTTTGATTGCGTGAGCGATTTTGTATGATATTTTTGGACTTGTGTGCATGTCGGCTTGTAGCTCCGAGGACTCGGATGAGTTTCGGACGCATGGCGGAGTGTTTGATAGAGTTAGGAGCTGCTGGTTATTTTACCCAGGCCTCAGACCTCGCAATTGCGAGGCCAGGATCGCATTTGCGATAGTAGAGGGGGCCTGTCAGGTTCGCATTTGCAAACAATTTCTTCGCAATTACGAAGAATTTCTCGCATTTTTGCAAGGTTTTGCGACATTTGCGCCTGGAAAAAAAAGAGGGAAAGACGGGATTTGGCTCATTTTTCATATACTCTCAACCCTAAACACCCTAGAGGCGATTTTTTCACAAGCTTTTCTTCCTAAATTCATTGGTAAGTGACTTTAATCTATTTATTTTCAATTACCCATTACTTTTCATTAGTTTTCCACATCAAATCTAGGATTTTCATAGTAGAAATTAGGGATTTTGATAGAATTAGGAATTTTTATAAATTTGGGATTTAGACCTCAAATTGAGGTCGGACTTCGAAACTAATTATATAATCGGGCTCTGGGATGAATAGATAATCGGGTTTTGTCCCGAATCTCGAGTTTTGACCAGGCGAGCCCGGGTTGACTTTTGTTGACTTTTTGGGAAAAGTGTGAAGATCTTAGCTTTATGTATTTTGATTGATTTCCCTAGAATTGTTTGATGTTATTGAGTCGATTTTAGTTAGATTTGAATGGCTTGGAAGAGGATTTTATAGGAAAGGCCCTAGTTGAACTTTGGTTTGCTTGCAAAGCGAGGTAAGTGTTAGGTCTAACCTTGATTTGAGGGAATTAGGAAACCTTGAGCTATGTGCTAGGTGAATTTCATGTGTAGCGGTGTATATGCGATGTGACGAGTGTATATATACCGTCAAAATACTTGATTCCATACTTTCTCGCATTTCATTAATTAGTTTATTCCACGTCTTAACTGTTACATGCTTTAATTGCTTCCTATGCCTTAACTTGCTACTTGTCACTTATTTCTCTCATATTAAAATATTTGGTTCTCTCATGTGTAACGACCCGACCGATCGTTTTGCGTATTAGGACCCCGTTCCCCAATGTGAGACTTCCCATAGCGGCTTCTTGTGATTTATGACTTGCGGGAATGGGCGGTAGTAACTTCGGGTTCTTGAGAAATTTGATGAACTATCCATTAATTGCCATGAATTCAAGTAGAAATCACATATTAATGATCCTTAGGCTATGGGTGAGTGATTCCTTTGAGAATTTTTCGGAACCCGAGAGTGCGGGCCCGGGGGCGGATTTTAGTATTTCTTCAAGAATGGTTAATTGACGAAATTCATAGGAGAATCTCATGTTTTGAATATCATTTGATATGTGTTCGTATCGATTGATTAGTTTCGAGTCCTCGAGGGGAAAGTTTGGAGTTTCGGGCGCGCTCCTGGTCTAGGGAGTAGATTCGGCACGAGGTGAATCTCCTTTCTAACCTTGTAAGAGGGAATTGCCACATAGATGTTCTAAATGCTATGTGTAATTGTGTTGAGGGCTACGTGCGTACCAAGTGATGAGAGTCCATACGTAGAGACTATTATGCCATGTCGGATAGTTTTAGGGCCCACAAGCATGCTTTTATGTGCCTTATATGTATCTTTAGGCGTACTTTGCGTTGCTCATTATTTGGACTAGCATGACAATGGTAGAAGCGGCATCTAAATTTCAAATTAATTAATCCCTGTTACGAGTATAGCCTCCACTAAGCCTATTGGCAAATTTGTATATATATATATATATATATATATATATATATATATACGTGTCAGCACCCGAGTCGCATGTATGATTTGCGAGCGGGGGAAGCTTTACGATAATTCGATATATACGTGTCAGCACCCGAGCCGATGGTATGATTTGCGAGCGGGGGAAGATTTATGATAATTCAATATATACGTGTCAGCACCCGAGTGGTAGGTATGATTTGCGAGCGGGGGAAGCTTTATGATAATTCAGTATATATGTGTCAGCACCCGAGTCGCAGGTATGATTCGCGAACGGGGGAAGCTTTACGACCAAACAGTACTTAGATGTCTCCCTTACGACTCTGCCGGTGGTCTTAACCCTGTGTTCGCATGACTACTTGGTACTGTTTCATGGATATTGGCTTGACAGATATTTGGGGGAAAGGAAGGTGAACAGTGTTATTTATTTTTCAGTAGTTACCCGGATTTATGTGCTTGATACGCATTTGCTGCTCACTGTCTTACATGCCTACTGTATTTCGTTATATCATGTCTTGTATTATACTGTTGAACCTTAGTGAGTGTCAAGTCGACCTCTCATCACTACTTCTTCGAGATTAGACGGGATACTCATTGGGTACATATTTATTTATGTGATCATGCTGCACTTCTGTACTTAATTGTACATGTTCTGAGGATGGTGCATCTGGTTATCAAACCGACGCTAGATATTGACTGTGGCGGACCTGACTTTACGGTGAGCTGCTTCTCCTGGCCATCCTTAGGCAACACCATGAAGTTTCTTTTGCTTATGTTCCCGTCTATTTATTTCAAACAGTGGGATTGTATATTCTATCTTTTGTATATCCAGTTAGTATGCCCGTGATACTCGTGACACTAGTTTGTCACACACGTAGTAGTTATTTTGGGATTTTAGATTGTATATCTATCTTTGTATATTGACTCACGTCTCCTCATGGATACTTTTGGGTTTAAACTAGATTAATCTATGTCGATATTATGTTTTGACTTGTTAATTCAGTATATGGTGAAATAATTTAATCAAAATGAGAAAGAACACTTAGTGAAATTTGTATTGGCTTGCCTGACCCCGTTGTGCGCCATCATGACCTGGGTTAGGATCTTGGGTCGTGACAAGTTGGTATCAGAGCTCTAGGTTCACGTAAGTCTCACGAGTCACGGGCAAGCCTAGTAAAGTCTTGCGGATCGGTTCGGAGAGGTCTGTACTTATCTTCAAGAGGCTATAGGGTGTTAGGAAACCTCTCTTTATTCGTATTTTATCGTGCAATCAATGATGTACTTAAACTTATTCTTCTATTCTCTCACAGATGGTGAGGACGCGCGCATCCGATGTTCCCGATCCTGGAGATGTCCCTACCCCTGCCGCCCGAGGTCGTGGTAGAGGCAGGGGGAGGGCACTAGCCCGAGGTAGGGGATGAGGGAGTCCCAGAGCTATTCCAGTTGCACCACCTGAGGACCCTGTCATAGAGGAGCAGGACAAGGTGCCTCTAGTAGATCCTGCTCCAGTGGACTTCATGACGACGCTAGGCTTCCAAGAGGTTCTGGGCCGTATGATGAGATTCATGGACACCATGTCCTAGGCTGGTTTATTTCCAGCAGATCCTTCCACTTCACAGGCGGGAGGGGGAGTCCATACCCATACCGCCCAGGCCGCAGGACAGGCAGCAGCAGTACATCATACCCCGGGTGCACTGCCCGCTGGTGGGGTCCAGCCTGTAGCAGCAGCACCTGAGCCTAGACCAGCTACAGATGGCGATCAGCAGAAGATGTTGGACAGATGGACCCGATTGCGCCCTCCAGTATTCGGGTTGAGCGGGGTGAGGATGCCCAGGACTTCATTGATAGGTGCAGGGACAGACTGCACAACATGAGGATCCTAGCGTCCCATGGAGTGGATTTCACCACATTTCAGTTAGAGGTCAGAGCTCGTAGGTGGTGGCAGTCTTATATTCTCAGCAGGCCAGCAGATTCTCCTCCTGTCACTTGGGAGAAGTTCACGCAGATGTTCTTGGACAGATATATTCCACCCTCTAAAAGGGAAGAGTTGCGGCGTCAATTTAAGTAGCTAGAGCGGGGGCAGATGTCAGTGACAGATTATGAGGCCAGATTTTTCGAGCTGTCACAACATGCACTTATGATACTACCTACAGATGCTGAGAGAGTGCGTAGATTTGTGGTTGGGCTGCATCCAAGTATTAGAAACACCATGGACCGAGAGGTGGATATGGGTACTCCTTATCAGCTCGTGGTAGAGATTGCTCACAGTATTGAGGGTTATC
Organism: Nicotiana undulata; assembly: GCA_005239495.1. NCBI lineage: Eukaryota > Viridiplantae > Streptophyta > Magnoliopsida > Solanales > Solanaceae > Nicotiana > Nicotiana undulata. Next base: position 65,044 of record ML281270.1, on the reverse strand, counting down.
GGTCGAGGAGCAGGGAGCAGGGTCAGCTGGACAAGAGGGCTAGGTTCTCCGGAGATTTCAGGGATGCCCCACTTAGGAGCAGAGGTTAGTTTGGGGGTGGTCAGCCCAGCAGGCCTTCATATTCAGAACCTCCACTACCTCCTCGAGGTGTTTCAGTGAGGCCTCAGTTCAACGCCATGCCAGAGCATTCCTACCATCCTCCATCCATTGAGGGTTCACCCAGTGGTTACTCCAGTCGCCAGAGATCCTCCAGATCTTATTTCAGTGTTATGCCAGAGGGTTCACATCGCTCACCGACCATTCAGGATTTTCCTTATTCAGGATAGCAGGATATGCCACCTGTGAGATGTTATGAGTGCGGGGATTTAGGCCATGTGAGGAGGGCTTGTCCCAGGTTTCGGGTCAAGATAGTGCAGCAGGGTTATCAGCTTATGAGTTCAACACCAGCAATCCGTCTACCTAGAGGTGGAGGACAGGTCGACAGGGATCGTCCTAGAGGGGGAGGCCAGTCAGGAGGGGGTCAGTTAGCTCCTGTTCACTCTGGGGGAGCTCAGTCTTCAGGTGCTCCAGCTAGATTTTATGCTATTCCGACCGGATCAGATGCAATGGCCTCAGACTCCATAATCACAGGTATTATCTCAGTATGTGGTAGTGAGGCTTCAATAGTATTTGATCCAGGATCCACTTAATCATATGTTTCAGCACTATTTGCTCATTTTTTTGGATGTTCCTCGTGAGTCCTTGGGTTCTCCCATTTATGTGTCCACTCCTGTGGGAGATTCTGTGGTGGTAGACCGGGTCTATCGGTCTTATGTGATTACTTTCTGTGGGTTTGAGACCAGAGCGAATCTTTTATTGCTCGACATGGTTGATTTCGAGGTTATTCTAGGCATGGACTGGATATCTCCCTATCATGTCGTACTTGATTGCCATGCCAAGACAGTTACTTTAGCCATGTCTGAGTCGCCCAGGCTTGAGTGGAGGGGTTCCTCAGTTAGTGCATCCAGTCGGGTCATTTCATTCATGAAGGCTCGGCGTATGGTCGAGAAGGGTTATTTGTCTTACCTTGCTTATGTGCGGGACACCACCGCCGAGTCCCCGACTATTGATTTAGTGCCAGTTGTTTGAGAGTTTGCCGATGTGTTTCCTTCAGACCTTCCAGGCATGCCTCCAGATCGAAACATTGATTTCTGCATTGATTTATCTCTAGATACTCAGCCTATTTCCATTCCCCCGTACCGTATGGCTCCTAAGGAGTTGAAGGAGTTGAAGGAGCAGCTTGAGGAGTTGTTGGCTAAGGGGTTCATCAAGCCGAGTGTATCGACGTGGGGTGCTCTAGTCCTATTTGTGAAGAAGAAGGATGGGTCTATGCGGATGTGTATTGATTACCGCCAGTTGAATAAGGTTACCACTAAGAACAAGTATCCTCTGTCGCACATCGATGATTTGTTTGACCAGTTGTAGTGTGCTCGCGTGTTTTCTAAGATTGATTTGAGATCAGGTCATCATCAGTTGAAGATTCGGCCCTAAGATGTTCTGAAGACTGCATTCCGTACCAGATATGGTCATTATGAGTTCCTGGTGATGTCCTTTGGTTTGACTAATGCCCTAGCAGCATTCATGGACTTGATGAATAGGGTATTGAAGCCGTACATTGATTCTTTCGTTATTGTCTTCATTGATGACATCTTGATCTACTCACAGAGCCTGGGTGAGCATGAGTAGCATTTGAGGGTTGTGCTCCAGACCTTGCGGGAACAGAAGCTATATGTTAAGTTCTCCAAGTGTGAGTTCTAGTTAGATTCCGTGGCATTCCTGGGGCATGTGGTATCCGGAGAGGGGATCAAGGTTGATCCTCAGAAGATTGAGGTAGTTTAGAGTTGGTCGCGTCCTACTTCAGCTACAGAGATCAGGATCGTTTTGGGCCTAGCAGGCTATTATCGACGATTCGTGGAGGGGTTCTCTTCTATTGCAGCTCCATTGACCAGATTGACTCAGAAGAATGCCCCATTCTGATGGTCTGACGAGTGTGAGGCGAGCTTTAGAAGCTCAAGACAGCATTGACCTCAACACTAGTTCTGACATTTCCTTCAGGTTCTGGGATGTATATTGTGTATTGCGACTCTTCACGCGTTGGGTTGGGATGTGTGTTGATGCAGGACGGGGAGTTATTGCTTATGCTTTGCGCCAGCTGAAGGTTCATGAGAAGAATTACCCGGTGCACGACTTGGAGTTGGCGGCGATTGTTCAAGCTTTGAAGATTTGGAGGCACTACTTGTCTGGAGTGTCTTGTGAGGTTTATACAGACCACCGCAGTTTGCAGCACTTGTTCAAACAGAGGGATCTTAATTTGAGGCAGCGCAGATGGCTTGAGTTTTTGAAGGATTATGATATCACCATTCTTTATCACCCGGGCAAGGCGAATGTGGTAGCAGATGCTTTGAGCAGGAAGACGGAGAGTATGGGTAGTTTGGCTTACATTGCAGCGGAGGAGAGACCTCTAGCCTTGGATATTCAGTCCTTGGCTAACCACTTGGTGAGATTAGATCTTTCAGAGCCTCGTCGAGTTCTTGCACATGTAGTTGCCCAGTCTTCGCTATTGGGAGAGATTAAGGCTCGACAGTTCGATGATCCTTGTTTAGCAGAGCTTTGGGAGTCGGTGGTCCAAGGTAGGGCCAAGGGGATTACTATGGGCGAGGATGGTGTTTTGAGACTTCAGGTCCGGTTGTGTGTTCCTAATGTTGATGGCCTGAGGGAGAGGATTCTAGAAGAGGCACACAGTTCTCAGTATTCTGTTCATCCAGGTGCGACAAAGATGTATCGTGATTTGAAGCAGCATTACTGGTGGAGACGGATGAAGAAAGACATTGTGCAGTATGTGGCCAGGTGTCTTTATTTCCAGCAGGTTAGGTGCGAGCATCAGAGGCCAGGAGGCCTACTTCAGCAGATGCCCATTCCTGAGTGGAAGTGGGAGCGCATCACTATGGACTTCGTGGTTGGGTTGCCTCGGACTGTGCAGAAGGTTGACGCGGTTGGGGTCATTAGGGATAGATTGACCAAATAGGCGCATTTCATTCTTGTGGCTACTACTTACACTTCTGAGAGGCTAGCCAAGATCTACATTCGGGAGATAGTCAGGTTGCACGGTGTGCCGGTGTCCATTATATCAGATCGAGGTCCTCAGTTCACCTCGCACTTCTGGAGAGCATTGCACAGTGAGATGGGCACTCAGATAGATCTCAGCTCAGCATTTCACCCTTAGACCGATGGCCAGTCAGAGCGTACAGTTCAGATATTGGAGGACATGCTCAGGGATTGTGTGATTGACTTTGGAGGTTAGTGGGACCAGTTCTTGCCTTTGGCCGAGTTTTCTTACAATAATAGTTACCAATACAGCATCGAGATGGATCCATTTGAGGCTTCGTATGGTCGTCGGTGTCGTTCTCCTGTCGGGTGGTTTGAGCCTAGTGAGGCTAGATTATATGGCACTGATCCGGTGAGAGATGCTTTGAAGAGGGTGAAGTTAATTCAGGAGAGGCTTCGCACAGCACAGTCCCGACAAAAGAGTTATGCAAATCAGAGGGCGTGTGATGTAGCATTTATGGACGGAGATAAGGTTCTGCTGAAGGTTTCGTCGATGAAGGGCATTATGAGGTTCGGGAAGAAGGGCAAGCTGAGCCCAAGGTTTATAGGCCCTTTTGAGGTGTTGAGGCGAGTCGGAGATGTTGCTTATGAGCTAGATTTACCTCCCAGTTTATCAGGAGTTCATTCGGTCTTTCATGTATCCATGCCCTGGAGGTATCACGTCGACTTCTCTCACATGGTTAATTTCAGCACTATTCAGTTGGATGAGAAGTTGGACTACGAGGAGGAGCCAGTTGCTATTATTGATAGACAGGACCGCCAGTTGAGATCCAAGAGAGTTTCGGATGTGAAGGTCTAGTGGAGGGGCCAACCAGTTGAGGTGGCGACTTGGGAGTCCGAGGAGGACATGCGGAGCAGATATCCACATCTATTCAGCACTTCAGGTACGATTCTAGACCCGTTCGGGGACAAACGTTTGTTTAAAAGGGGGAGAGTGTAACGACTCGACCGGTCGTTTTGCGTATTAGGACCCCGTTCCCCTATATGAGACTTCCCATAGCGGTTTCTTGTGTTTTATGACTTGCGGGAACGGGCGGTTAGGGATTTGGAAGTGTTTAGAGTGCTATAGGGACACTTGGTTCCTTATGGTTGGTCTTTTTGGCCAAGTTTGATTTCGGTCAACATTTTGAGAAAACGGACTCAGAATCGAGTTCTGACAGTTCCATTAGCTTCGTATGATAATTTCGGACTTAGGCGTATGTTCGGAATGAGTTTTCGATGACCCGGGAGCATTTCGGCGCCCAATATAGAAATACAAATTTCCTTAAGTTTGAAATATGGTTTGGAACGTGGTTTTATGTTATCGAGGTCTGAACGGAATTCCGAGATCGGGAATAGATCCGTTATGTCATTTATGACTTGCCTACAAAATTTGGTGTCATTCCGAGTAGTATAGGTCGGCCCGACGCATTGTTATAGAAATCGAGAACTTGAAGTTCTTAAGTTATGAATCTAGGGGTTTTGTGGTGTGATTTTGAGTTTTAGCGTTGTTTTGAGTGTTCCGAAGGCTCGAGCAAGTCCGTATTATGATTTGGGACTTGTTGGTATATTTGGACGGGGGCTCAGATGGTCCATGGTGCTTTCCGGGCACCAAACGGGACAAAAAACTAGCTGGTGCACCTGATCTGGTGTGACAGCAGGTGCGGTTGCCCAGTCGCAAGTGCGGGACCGCTCATGCGGTCCCAAGCATCGCAGGTGCGACCCCAGGTGAGGTCCCCCTTTCTCGCAGGTGCAGACAAAGGTCCGCAGGTGCGGTAATCCCTCCGCAGGTGCGACCCCAGCCCCACTCATCCAGTTCCGCAGGTGCGAGCCCCAGCTCGCAGGCGCGAGACCACAGGTGCGGTCCTCGAGCCGCAGGTGCGGAATCTCTGTAGGCAGGCAGTGTGTTTTCTTTTAAAACTCGGTATTTTACCCATTTCTTTCATCCTTCACCTCCATTAAAGACTTGGGAGCTTGGGGAAAGAGGTTCCACGACCTAGCTGCTTATAAGGTAAGTTAATTCCACTTTAGTACTAGTTTAATACATGAATTATCTACTAAATCATTGAAAAATCAAGACTTGGGTAGTAACTTAGGGTTCTTGAGAAATTTGATGAATTATCCATTAATTTCCATGAATTCAAGTAGAAATCACATATTAATGATCCTTAGGCTATGGGTGAGTGATTCCTTTGAGAATTTTTCGGAACCCGAGAGTGCGGGCCCGGGGGCGGATTTTAGTATTTCTTCAAGAATGGTTAATTGACCAAATTTATAGGAGAATCTCATAGTTTGAATATAATTTGATATGTGTTCGTATCGATTGATTAGTTTCGAGTCCTCGAGGGGCAAGTTTGGAGTTTCGGGCGCGTTCCTGGTCCGGGGAGTAGATTCGGCATGAGGTGAGTCTCCTTTCTAACCTTGTAAGAGGGAATGTCCCCATAGGTGTTCTAAATGCTATGTGTAATTGTGTTGGGGGCTACGTGCGTACCAAGTGACGAGAGTCCGTACGTAGCGACTATTATGCCATGTCGGATAGTTTTAGGGCCCACAAGCATGCTTTTATGTGCCTTATATGTATCTTTAGGCGTACTTTGAGTTGCTCATTATTTGGACTAGCATGACAATGGTAGAAGCGGCATCTAAATTTCCAATTAATTAATCCTTGTTACGAGTATAGCCTCTACTGAGCCTATTGGCAAATATATATATACGTGTCAGCACCCGAGTCACAGGTATGATTTGCGAGCGGGGGAAGCTTTACGATAATTCGATATATACGTGTCAGCACCTGAGTCGCAGGTATGATTTGCGAGCGGGGAAAGATTTATGATAATTCGATATATATGTGTCAGCACCCGAGTCGCAGGTATGATTTGCGAGCGGGGGAAGCTTTATGATAATTCGGTATATATGTGTCAGCACCCGAGTCGTAGGTATGATTCGCGAGCGGGGGAAGCTTTACGACCAAACAGTACTTAGATGTCTCCCTTACGACTCTGCCGGTGGTCTTAACCATGTGTGTGCATGACTACTTGGTATTGTTTCATTGATATTGGCTTGATAGATATTTGGGGGAAAGGAAGGTGAACAGTGTTATTTATTTTTCAGTAGTTACCCGGATTTCTATGCTTGATACGCATTTGCTGCTCACTGTCTTACATGCCTACTGTATTTCGTTATATTATGTCTTGTATTATACTGTTGAACCTTAGTGAGTGTCAAGTCGACCTCTCGTCACTACTTCTTCAAGATTAGACGGGATACTCATTGGGTACATATTTATTTATGTGCTCATGCTGCACTTTTGTACTTAACTGTACAGGTTCTGATGCTGGTGCATCTGGTTATCAGACCGGCGCTAGATATTGACTGTGGCGGACCTGACTTCACGGTGAGCTGCTTCTCTTGGCGATCCTCAAGCAGCACCATGGAGTTTCTTTTGCTTATGTTCCCGTCTATTTATTTCAGACAGTGTGATTGTATATTCTATCTTTTGTATATCCAGTTAGTATGCCCGTGATACTCGTGACACTAGTTCCTGGCACACACGTAGTAGTTATTTTGGGATTTTGGACCGTATATCTATATTTGTATATTGACTCACGTCTCCTCATGGCTACTTTTGGGTTTAAACTAGATTAATCNCCTGTACACAATATAATAATAATAACATGAAATAAACACAATATAATAAGGCCTTTAACTTATAAAAATAAACTCAACCCTCGAAATCAGTAAAAAATCAAAATTTACTAGTACTCAAAATCTCGTATGAAAGCATCAAAAACTAACATATTATAACAATGAATACAAAACACACAATCCCTTGCGGCGCACAACCAGATCCCACTGTACAAACACAATCCTCCCTTGTTTCACCATATCAATATCAATAATAACATGTAAAATTTATTGCGTCGCGTAACCCGATCCCACCATATAATCAGAATCAACATCATATTCCTCCCTAATTTCACCATATCAAAATCACGTATAAAATTTGTTGCGACGTGCAACTCGATTCCACCATATCAATATCAATCCTCCCTTATTTCACCTGTTGTAGCGTACAATCCGATCCACAAACAAAATCAATAAGTACAATCAATTTATCAACTAAAATCATAAGAATCTCTACGATTAAAGAAATATGAAAGCAAGGTTATAAAGGACCCCCGTTCCAAATCAAGGAATTCTATAATCAATGCAAAGCAACATGATAAGGCATATATATATATATATATATGCCTTATCATGTTGCTTTGCATTGATTATAGAATTCCTTGATTTGGAACGGGGGTCCTTTATAACCTTGCTTTCATATTTCTTTAATCGTAGAGATTCTTATGATTTTAGTTGATAAATTGATTGTACTTATTGATTTTGTTTGTGGATCGGATTGTACGCTACAACAGGTGAAATAAGGGAGGATTGATATTGATATGGTGGAATCGAGTTGCACGTCGCAACAAATTTTATACGTGATTTTGATATGGTGAAATTAGGGAGGAATATGATGTTGATTCTGATTATATGGTGGGATCGGGTTACGCGACGCAATAAATTTTACATGTTATTATTGATATTGATATGGTGAAACAAGGGAGGATTGTGTTTGTACAGTGGGATCTGGTTGTGCGCCGCAAGGGATTGTGTGTTTTGTATTCATTGTTATAATATGTTAGTTTTTGATGCTTTCATACGAGATTTTGAGTACTAGTAAATTTTGATTTTTTACTGATTTCGAGGGTTGAGTTTATTTTTATAAGTTAAAGGCCTTATTATATTGTGTTTATTTCATGTTATTATTATTATATTGTGTACAGGTTATTGTAAGCGACCCGCCTTAGCCTCGCCACTACTTCGTCGAGGTTATGATCTGCACTTACAGAGTACATGGGATCGGTTGTACTCATACTACACTCTGCACTTCTTGTACAGATTTTGGAGTCGGTCCTAGCGGCGGTCAGTAGATTGCTCGGATTGATTATCGGATTGGATACTTGAGGTGCAGTTGCTCGGCGTTCGCAGCCCTGAAGTCTCCTTCTACCTTATCCTAGATGTTTATTTCATTTCAGACAGTTTTACTTTCATTCAAACCATTATTTGTATTATTCTAGTCGCTCGTCACTTGTGACATCAGTTCTGGGATTGTAGATATGCAGTTATTATGGTTTTCACTTTATTTCAGTTCTATTTCGGTTTATTCATTTTAATTGATATCAGCTAATTTATTTTGTTAAAAATAATTAAAAATTATTCTAATATTGATATATTTAGCAAGTGAAATGTTAAACGTCATCGCGATGTGGAGGATGAGAATTTCGAGTCGTAAGATTTTCTATTATCTCTCTCCACCTTTTTTCCCTTTGAATCGATCCGCTTTTAATCTACATTACACAAAGGGTACGTAAAAGGAAGGGGAACGTGGGTTTTACAGACGTTAAGTGCTCCCTGTTGTATTGATATAGCCGTCGCCAGCTCAGCTCCTAAAGGCTAAAATCATGTAAAAAGAAATGAAAAGATGGTCGTGACGGCGTTATAAACTAACGTGAAATGAGACAAAGCCCTTAAATAATTGCAGTTGCCTACTGATGTGTTGTCATGTGGTTAGGCAGAAATGTAATAAAGGAGTATCTCTATAGACAAGGTTTTGGTCATCAAATTAGCCACTTGTCTAAACTAAAGTCACAGAGTTTTTACAAAAAATCAAGATTTCCAACCTTTTAATTTTTTATTATTCGGTATTCAAGATTCACTAGATCAAAATATTCACAAATAGCCACTTTGTCACTCTATAATTAAAAAAATAGGCATTGTCATAGAGTTTCAAATTTCACAAATGATATTCCATGGTATAATACGTCCTGGAGTTTTATTTGTAAAATTTGAAACTCTATAACAGCGACTACTTTTTTAAATATATGGCCGAAAAATGGCCAACGAATGCTATGTCTATGAACATGCAACGGGTAGAGTACGGCAGATCCACACGTAAAACGTTTCCTATCAAAAATAATTTTGTTCTCAGTACTCGAACTTAAGACATAAGATTTTCAACCTCTCAATTGAATACAAAAATTAAAAATCCTAATCACAGTTCAGCAAAAATCTTTACAAAAAAGCTAATGTTTAAACAAAATAATTGTTGTACCCTTGAATTAGTGTTAGCCTACCATTGATGGATATATTTGGTAATGAGTTAACATCTACCAAAGATACTATCTTATCTAGTTATTGCTTTACTTATTAACTTATAATAACTTTCCTATTCCATGTGATTTTCTAGATTTTTCCTTTGTTTCACTTTCTTTTCATGCTTTTGGCTAGGGGTATACCAGCTTGGTTCGGTTTTTATCAAACCAACTATATTGATTTGAATTGGTACGGTTTTGTCAGGTTTTTCGGATTTTTGGGTTTTTTTAATACATGAATATTATTCGAATCTTACTTTATTAAAGTTATAAATAAAGTTTTGATAAGTGAATATATGTGTGGTAAATATTAGGAAAAAAAATTGACAAACATATGGTCTAACAATAATATTTGAAAATATACACTTTCTAGGTTAACACATGAGAGGATCCCAAATATTTCAATATTTTTAAAGAAAATTCAATATAAAGTCTTACATATATATATCGGTTTGGTTCGAATTTTTTTACTTAATACCAAGCCAAGTCAAACCAAATCTAGTCGAGTTTTTTAATCGGTTTGATTTAATTTTTTGATTGAGTGCGGTTTCCGTTTCGGTTTGAGCACCCTACTTTTTCTTAATTAGACACGTGTCTTTTCTAGATTGTTCGCTTGGCCAACACCCAACTAACTTTTGTAAGCATGTTTTTCTCGTTTCTTCTCTTCATCTTACCATAAGTTTGGGGTGGGAGAGCTTGAAAACTTCAAATTATGCACACCCTTCACACATACTCATTCCTCCCGTTTCATTTAGGTAAATTTATTTGACAGGGAGATAAAATTTAAGAAAAATTAAAATAAAAATCTAAAATTTACATGTCCCTGACATTTTATATGATAATAAAATCATGTCATTAAGAGTAAAATGAGAATTGCATAAATTAATTTCAAATATTAAAAAAAACATCATTATTTTTTAAACGCACTAAAAATGATAAAAATGATGATAAAGAAGATGTCCATCACTTTCTTCCCAGTTAGTCAGGCTTCCTTTTCTGCTCCAGCAAATGCAGGATATGAAGATTCAAGCTAGAGAACAAAAGTTTGCTATAGTCAGATCTCTCTGTAACAGTATTCGTATATAATAACATTTTTACTATAAAAGTCAAATTTTTCCAGAACCAATTTTTATGTTATGTTATAATATATGTTCTCTATAACACCACTTTTGCTATAACATCCAAAAATATGCGGAACAAACGAGACTATTGTAAAGAAGTTTGACTGTATTTGGATTAGGAGTTTGGTCCAAAGAGAAATGAGAAAATCTTGTGCATTGCCCAATTTATGCCTATCAATGAATGCAATGCTGACACAGAAAGCTTAACTGTGAATATACCTTACTTGGCTACAATATTTCTCTTTCTTTTCTTTTCTTTTTCGTCGTGGAAGAATTTCTTGTGGGCTTCTGGCGCACAGGTTCAAAATTCCGAAAAATACGGATAAAATAGTTATAAAACTAATCCCGAAATAAATAATACTGCGGTATAACTAATCACGCCCTTACAGTTTTGGCATGAAGTATGATTTTCATCTTTTTTTCTCAATTTTTTTTTTTTTTTTGAGGGTGTGAAAAATCCACAGGACTATCCCTAGAAGAAAAACAGGAAAGGAAGAAGTCAATTCACATCTTGTGTCTTTTGAGCAACCGGACAAGTACCACAGACAGGAGAGACTGCCAAAAGATCAACTAACAGCACAATAATTTCCCAATGCAGTCAAAGTAAAACCATATCAGTTGCTTATATCAGAATATGTTAAAAGAGAAAATTATAAAATTTGTGTCATTACTATAATCTTATTACAGGATATAAAAATAATCTCTTCGTTAACTCTTGCTGAAACTATGGTACAACAGACCTCTTCATAAAAACAATTTTGAAATTCATCAAAGGCAGCCACCGTATTTAACGGCTTCAAAGTACACTCAAGAGGTTTGTTATTTGACTTAAATTAAGAGGAAACAGAAAAATAGAAAGGGAAAACAATGAATATATGTTCTTTTCTGCAAAATTGTTTTAAGCACGCATCACACATGCGAAGCAGCTAATAGAAACTAAGCTGCAGCAGACAATTTATATTCCTGCTCATCAAGGTTGAGTACTTCCAACAACTTAGGCCATGATTCTGGGATGCCTCCGGGCAAATCAAATTCCAGTAACTTTCCTTGGCTTCGGTAGAAGTCCTCAACGGGCTGACTCTGCAATCATAAAAAAGAGCAAAAATCATACAACTTTTCTACTTTTCTATTTTCTAGAGAGGTATGATAGTATCATAAATGCTTGAATGACTGTTAACTAACAATATCTAGAGCTATTTGATTAAAGAGATCAGAAGATATCACAAGAAAGGCGAGTATCAGTAATAGATGCTTACGCTTAATTCTACCCAAAAATTTGTGGTTTGAGAATACTTACGTGCGTGAGGAAAAACATGCTTATTTAAGTAGTAGTGAGCTTGAAAATATTGTGGTTCAGATATTGAAGCAATACCTTATCATAGTATATACGAAGTCTTTCCTTAACAATATCTTCTGTATCATCTGCTCGAGTGATTAACTTTGATATACACTGAGAAGGAGGATTAAGTGGAGCCATGCTGATTCTCGGAGCCCCATTTTCACCCGCGACATCTATAGATGCTACGTTGAAATTCTTTCCACATTCACTGCAAATCCTTCTGCCAAGGCATTTCTCAACCAATACCTTTTCTGGGAGCTTGAGATTAACCACCAAATCTATGTCTGTCACCTCAGTCAATATTTCCTGATGCAGAAATAGACACAAATGTCAGTCAATATTAACACCTCTGATATAAATCAGAAGTCCTGTCAATGCTTTTTACCAAAAGTTCATATCCGTTTAAACAATAAAAAAGCGCGAACAGGGCAGAATTCCCAGCATTCAAGAAGCTCCTTTATAAACACTGGTAACAGAATCCTCTTCTATGAAGTCTTTTAAGCAAGTAAAACACTATTTTCAAGCACCATTCTTGCCTCCCATTAGTCAAGTTAATGCATTTAACATGACAATTGACAACTTAAGTGAGCAGCACTTAGCCTCTAACCTCTTACATTTCTCTTCTTTGGTAAGAAGAATTCATTCTCAGTTTATCACTGTCCTAGCCTTATTATTTTCTCACAGATAATCAGATCATAACGTTCAATCTCACACATATAAGGTTTTTGGAGATGGTAGCCAAGAGGTGTAGAATAGACAAGATTGAAATTGAGAGCACTTCTGGAGGAAAATTGAATGCATACTCACTGCTTGTCTCACAGTTCTAGGGAATCCATCGAGTATGAATCCAGCTTCACCCTTAGCTTCCCCAGATTCGAGCCTCTTAGATAGTAAATTCAGTATTATCTCATCTGAAACCAATTTTCCTTGGTTGACAATCTCTGCAAGCTGAAAGAGGATGAAGCCGATCATGAGATGAACCATTTTCACTAAGTACCAACATAAAGCTGGAAATGCATATAATAAAAACAACCATGCCTTAATCCCAAACTCAAGCTGGGATTGGCAATATGAATACTCAATTACCATATCTCTATATTTTACTTGATTGTAATTTTTTCATTTCATCTGTCCAAATATTGTTATTTGTGTTTATAGTGAAATTTTTTCTTGCATCACATACATTTTATTTCATTTGCTCCTTTACAAAGGTCTTCAATTTAATTATGCTTTGCGATTAAACCCCCAACAGTTTTTAGGCACTTTTCTACTTTATTTTCCTTGGACAACAATAAAGCGAGTAAAAATCTAGATAAGACCTCCTTTTAGTTATTAAGCTTCCACCAAATCTCTGAATTGTTTATTAACGGATCACAGACTTCTTTTCAGACAATACCTGAATGGCTCAAATCTGCTCTCCCAAACTAGATTCAAAACTACGAGTAATCAGCACTAATTTGATTCAGATGCAACAACAACAACAAATCAAATGTAATCCCACAAGTGGAAGTCTGGGTAATGTGTACACAGACTTACCCCCTACCTTGAGAAGGTAGAGAACCCAATAAGATGCCTTTTCTAAAATTTAGAACCCATATCCTAGCTCCGTCCTCTGCCTCCAGATCTAGCCTTATTGTCACCAAATAATACTTCAATAAGCATTATCAAATCATAAAGCTGATATTTTTATAGCCCCACAACTATACTTTTGAGTTAATCTTAACACTATAGCAAAATCAGCAAATAATCAAGTACCACTATCGCAAACACCAGAATGTATATGTAAAAACAATTTTTTGGGTTGAAAACATGAAGGGGAAGTTACACATTTGTTAGCTCGGCCAAAAATATTTACAGCCGCTAACCAATAACATATTTTATACACTAATTATGCATATATTATACATCTGTCAGCTATATTTTTGGACGAGCGGCTATTTAGGTTAATTTCTAAAACACGTACATACACATATTAGGAAATACTTCAATCTACACAGTAAACAAGCAATTCTTAAAGACAAGTATTGAAAGAAAGAAAAAAGGTAACAAAAAGAATTACTTGTTTGGATAAAGGGCCAGAAGATTTCAACTCTTCACGAACAAGATCACCGGTGGCAATATGAGGAACACCGAGAAGGATAGAAAGGCGACTAGCATAAGTACCTTTTCCGACACCTGGACAGCCTAAGAAAACCCATTGGACAGTTTTACCCTTGGGTTCAATATTAGTAGGGAGGGAATTGTGAGGGTAAGATTGGGATTTCAAAGTCTCAGATACAGCTGCTGTGGAAAAAGACCTATGGGCAATGGATGAAGATGAAGATCTGAACAGGCGGATCATGGCCGCCATTGCTGCAAAAGTTTTGGACTTCTTTTTTGCAGCTGTGAAGAAAGAAGAGGGGGACAAATAAGGGGGCGATTTCCTACTTAATAGGAAAAGTGTTGAAAATTTCTAGGTATTACACTAACGGGTCACGTGGTTCGACCCGTTTTTGTTGGTTTGGAAGTTGGCAGCTCCAAGTCTCCAGCCCAGTTTCAAAAGTAGGAAATTTCAGAAAGCACTACATTTTAATATTTTAATATAATTTGTAGCAAATCATTTTTTTCAGATAAAATACTGAAATATAAAGGTGTTTACAAATATACAAATACAAACAACAAAAATACAGGGATGCATACATGGGGTATATAACCACAAAACTAAGGTAAAATATACATTTTGCAAAAAAGTAATCAATACATACATAGTGCAAATCAATGCGAAATACAGAAATACAGACTTTTGATGGGAAAAATTTCCCTTGAAGTACGAAAATATAGGTAAATTTACTATAAAATTCAAATATAATTATAAATAATATTTTTTTTAAAATATAATTACGAATGATAAATGTAATATATAAACTAATTACATCATGTAACTTTTTCCTTAAAAAATAGTATAGGTACCGGGACAAAATCTATGAAATACTAACAAATTACGTCTGTTTGCAGTAATGGACTACGTGGATCAACCCGTATTGTAAGGATTGAGTATTGGCCGGGCCGACCGAATTGAGTAAAAAGAACTCAAATCACTCAATTATAATAATTTACCCCATCAAAATAAAGATCAATAATACCGATTTTCGAATATGCCGTGGTAAAAGAATATTCTCTCTCCTCTTAATGTTTCTTTTTCACGTTTATTATATTAAAGTATTAAACCTTGAGAAAACTTAAAGATATTTTAGACCATCGACCTATCGCTCTTTTTTTTTTACGTTGATCAATTCTAGCAATATTTTTAAATTCAGAAACGTTAACTTAATATATTTAATTATCGATGTGATAATTATTCAAATTTAAAGTAACTTTTGTAAATATTATTGTTAACATTTTAAAATCTTTGTTCTTCAACTACTTATGTCATAAATAAAATAAATAATAACATTGATACGTGAAATATCATAAAAGGTTCACCCTTGTATTTTTGTATATGAACTATTTTCGAAGCACTAACAAATATGCTAGTAAGTGTTTACCTTGAAAATGGTAATTACAATTATATTTGATTATGTGGTTCTAAAAATATGTGATTTATTTTAATGCTAGTTGTTTAGGCAATAAATGTTATGTGAGAGTTAAAGAAACAAGATAAGAGCGATATAAGATCGAGATAGGCAAACCAGACTGCCTCAAGTCGGGGTTCCGAGCTGGCCGAGACAGGGCCTCGAGGTCGAGGGTCGGAGGCAGTGGTGAATGACCGATGAAGGTCTAACAGTGCTAAGGGCCTTGAAGGAGGCTATTTATGATCAATAATGAGTAATAAATAAAAAATAATTAATGACATACAATAAATGTAAGTAATAAATAGATAAAGAGACAATAGAGGATGTTCGAATTAGAGAGCAGAGAATGTTCTTGTTGCTTGTATTGAATATTATGTGTGCAAAAAATGATAAGGGTCCCCTTTATATAAGGGGGGATCCCATCATAGTACATAAGCATTTATTACAAAGGTAAACAGCCGGTACAACTGTTTAATGGCACGATACGGACTTGTACTATTCTTGTAGACCTGGTCAACTTTAAGCCACGCGCCTTTCATGAGTTTCCCACTCGTTTATGACTGTTGCCGATTTATGCTGCCCCGAGGTCGAGCCTAGGAGACCCTCGGGAACGAATCCTCGAGACGTGCTTCGAGCCTTCCGAGGACAAGTAATGGAAAGCCCTAATAATCACAAAATTGGTCTCTCCGATTTTAGCCGTATACAGATAGTCCCCGCGTTTATTAGAATAGAATGATATGAAACGACTTTGACCTTGATTTTCTCGAGCCTCTCGTGATGATGTCATGCTCGTGACGTAATCTTCCGAAGTGTTTGAAATATCCCGTCGTTTCGTCTCCCTAGAAGCATTGAATGTACAGACAGTCTATTTTCTCAAAAGCGTTGATTGCGTCGTTGATCCGTTTCCCCAAAAGCATTGATTGCGCCGTCGATCCATTTCCCCTAAAGCATTTATCACGCCGCCGATTATGTTACCGCCTCCCTATAAATGAGGGATTGTTTGAACCAGAACTTCACTCATTCGTTCTCCAACAACCTTTAGTTTTTTCCTTTCTCTATATCCATCTCCAAACTCCATTTTTATGGCTCCAACCTGTGGCCACAAGGCCATACGGCAGCAACTCTATCAGTTATGACATGACTTTTTTTCAAAGCTTTTCCCCACTGAGTGGGGTTATACTGGGTTGATGTTGTTTTTGTTGGCCCGAAATAATGAGAGGAGGGCACTAAATGTTTTCCGTATCAGAAGATATGTGGTCCTTACACCGTTGCTCATCCCTCTTAACCCCAACCTGGTGTGGCGCTTCATCCCTTCAGCTTTTCGCGGAGTTAGTGGCACTATCTACTAAATTTTGCATCCCACACTGGCACAATGTCTCAAGAAGTGGCTTCACAATAGTAGTGTTGGCGAGATCCATACTCGCCAAATTTTTCACCAGGCCACAATTTTCTTCGCTTGTTAAAAGCTTTTGCTCTTTGATAGGCTATAGTCTTCTCTCCATTTATTGTTATTTTGGAGGGGGTCCTCGAAGACCCCGCTTTAAGATCGAAATGGAGTCCCCGAGGAAAAGGTTCTCGAAGACGTTTCTCTTGAGGATACACCCTCGAAAGTAGATTAGGCCTTTGGCTGCTGTTTTTTGCTTCTTTGTTTCTGTGAAAGGCCCCCCCGTGGGTTTTGTAAACATCACTTATTGATATAAGATTTTATTCATTTTGCCTTCGATTTGTGTAAAGTCCAAGTGCATGACTCTAATGATTAGTCCGAAAGTAGATTAGGCCTTTGGCTGCTGTTTTTTGCTTCTTTGTTTCTGTGTAAGGGCCCTCATGGGTTTTGTAAACATCTCTTATTGATATAAGAATTTCTTCATTCTGTCTTCGATTTGTGTAAAGTCCAAGTGTATGACTCTAATGATTAGTCCGAATATTGGACCCGTGATATAACAAACTCTTAGGTTTTTAGTTGATTAATATGATGCTTCTTAAAGTCTTTTGTTATCCTCTGGAATAAGCTTGGATTGACTCGATGCGAACTTAGGTCACCGGGGCTTCTGAGTCTGAGTGGGGCGAGAGTTGGGTCTTGACTCTTGAAATAAAGATAGCCTTGAAATAAAGATAGCCCGTTGATAACCCTCGAGTGAGAATTTTCTTGAACTCGTGTAGCCTTTGGACTTAATAGTTGAGTGGGCGTTCACTCGAACTCGAAATAAAGATAGCCATGAGGCTTTGTAAATAGTCCCCGAGTGAGGACTTACTCGAACCCGGGTAGACCTTGGGCTCAACAGTCGAGTGAGCATTCGCTCGAACTCGAAATAAAAATAGAGACAACCTTAAGTCTTTAGAAATAGTCCTCGAGTGAGAACTTGCTCGAACTCGGGTAGCCCTTGGGCTTAACAGTCGAGTGAGTGTTTACTCAAACCCGAGTCATAGATTATCCTTAATAATTTATGACAAGCTGATTCTCGGTGCTTGGGCCCTGACGTTAACATCATGACACAAGTGGTTGAAATGAATGAAGGGTTGGTCTTGTACGATTCTCAAAAATTGTTAATTGTACGCGGCCGATGGTCGGCCTTTCGGAGCCCATTCTTAGAATAATAAGGCCCTCGAGATCGGGTACCATCTCGGGCTAGATCGATATGCGGTTCTTCGATATCTCTCTTCAGAGCTTATACTTGTAGTAACAGAGGCCCTCGAGATCAGGTACCATCTCGAGGTTGGAGTAATAGTTCCTTTAGAAAACCGTATAGGTAATGATGAGGATCCTCGAGATCGGGAACCATCTCGAGGCTAGATTGATATCGATGGCTCCTAAGAGCCCATAGTTACAACAATAGAGACCCTTGAGATCGGGCACCATCTCAAGGTTAGATTGACATAGACAGCTCCTCAGGGCCCTTTATGACAACAGAAACCCTCGAGATCGGGTACCATCTCGAGGTTAGATACGTTGATGACTTATTAGATCCTATTACGACGACAGGAACCCTCGAGATCGGGTACCATCTCGATGTTAGATTTACAAAGGGATCTTGAGCCGTTGGACAGTGTCATTTCTACGACATGACTTATGAAATGATAGAAGTGGTCGCGTCGTTATACTTCCCAGTGAAGTTGTAATGACCTGGTCATCATTGGTTGGCCTTTAAAGCAAGCGAACGACCGTCGTTCGCTCTATATTTGCATTATCCTCCCCCATTTGAAGACTTTGTGTCTTTGAGCAGCTATCTTTCTCATAGTCTTTTCTCTTCATCAATTCTTCTACCACTTTAATCTGAAGTTCCGCTTTGAGTTTCATCCCCTCTCTCTTACACCAAAGTAGTCATGGTTTCTATGCCCAAACCCGCTCACCAAGGAGGGGGAAGCCCAACCTCTACTTCTTGCCCGACCGCTGGTATACCGCAGGCGTATGGCGAGCTATCATCGGCTTGTTCTGCTTTGAAAAAAGACTTTGCGCTGGAAAAACCTTTTGACACCTCGGGCCACCGAGAGCATGAGGTTCATCTTCTCGATAGAAGAGCATCACCTTGAAGCCGTGAGGAGAGACTGCGGGTGGGGGCCTAGCGTGATGCTTAAGATACCTTCCCGAGAAGAGAATATTATGACCCACGTAGAGGGGTTCCTGAGTGTATATACGTATCCATTTACACTGGGGCCCCTAGATCGCCTCGTACTTGAATTCTGCGGTAGATATCGGGTTACTTTGGCTCAGGTTCACCCGTCCTTTTGGCCGATAGTGTTGATGATGAGGTCTTTCACCAAAAAGGCGGATCTATGTTCAACATTGGTCACCTTATTAGGTTGTACCGGCCTCTGCATTATCCAGGACTGATAGCATTACGGCATCGATCCACTAGACATTTTCATTGCTAGTGATGATGATGATGGAAATCGAGGGTGGTTAAGCCGATTTATTCGAGTGAGGACCACCGGCATCATCCCTGCCGAGTTCATTCCATTTCCAGAAGAGATGGAATTTCCAACGTAAGTACTACGTCGAAAACTTGTTGCCTTTGCTTTTGCTGGTTAATAAGGATGTTTCGTTTTATCCCTCTCAGCGATTCCGTGGACGTCGGGAGAGATTCCCGATCTTGCGGATTGGTGTCAGAAGCTAGAAGCTTCCACATCATATGACGAGCGCAAGTGGAGCAATCTGTCGAAGGGCAGATGGGAAGCAAAACACCACGGTAGTTTTACTTTCATGAAAGGTACTTCCTTTTATATGTATTAACTTCGTCACCGCAGGCATCAGGGGATTTTTTGAGGTGAGGCCATGCCCCCTTGAGGAGAGGAGAGGGTTGTCGACTCCGGGGCAGAGAGAAGATAATAAGCGAAGAAGATCCTCGGTGGATGGAGACATTCTCCTTGAGGCGGAGCTTGCCCGGAGGCACAAGGAAGATGCCGATGCTGAAGAGAACCTCATATACATTGGCCATTTCGTGGACATCAATACTCCTGATAAGGATGGTTCTGCACCGATGGTTCGAACCGAGGATCCTTTCGAGGTTGCCGTACCCATTGCGCCCGAAGCCGCTGAGGGGAAGGTTCCTCGAGAGGGAAGGAGCGAGGGTCCTTCGCCAGCAACTTCCTCCCCCGTCGAAGGCACTTCGAGGGGTGAGGACCTTTTACCCCTATCTTCTCCTCCAGTCAAAGGTACTTCGAGGGACGTTCGGGACCAGAGGCCGCAGAAACCGAGTGGGGTCTCGAGCAATCATTTTCCCGCTAAGAGCGGCTCAACTGGGGATGATGGGGCCAAGCCAGTAGATGCGCACTCAACTTTTGAGGAGGCTCATCGGCTCTGCTCTGAGGTGAGTTTTGACGATTCTTTGATCTCTCACCTTCGTACTCTTTTTTTTTAATTGAAGCGTACTTTTTTACAGGCCTTTGACAAGCTCAAACACGAGTTGCTCAGCTGTGAAACCAGGCTGCGAAAATCCTTGGATGGGGAGAAATCCCTTAGACTCCTTTGTAATAAACGAGCAAAGGAGCTGATACACCTTCGGTACGAGACGAGTCGAAGCCATGAGTACGAAGGCCGTCTCGAGGGACAAGTAACCTTCGTTTTGATGATATGCATGCTTCTTCTCCTACCTTCGAAGACTAATATTCTAATGTTTCAGCTGCAGAGTAAGACAAAGGACCTGGAACACCTTTGGGGAAAAGTTGGTCAGGTCGAGCATGAGTGCAATGGGCTAACGGTTCAGATAGACGCTCATGTCGCGGCCAAAAAGAATGCCTTAGCCAAGGTTTGTGCTCTCGAGGTACATCTCAGGAATGCTCGCGAAGACAGCTTGGTGCAGGCGAACAAGATCATAAGGCTCGTGTCTGACCTTTTGAAGACGAAGGCCGAGGTCGTGGATTCCCGAGCTGAAGCTGAAGAGATTCGAGCTAAGGCTGATAAGAAAGTGTCCGTCTACTTGAAAGACGTCGCTGATGCTCGAGCCGAGTTGAGAGGGGATTCTCATCGTGAAAGCAGGAGAACAGACTATGCTCGATGCAGATCCCAAAGGGAAACCCTCGAGGAGATCCATGTTGGGGGCTTCGATCTCTTAGAAGAGATAGAGCAGTTTAGGGAGGATGAATATGACACCAAGTTCCTCGTATCTAATTCCGAGGACAATGCAGAAGAGGCTGATAGAGCCACAGTCCTCGGGGGGAAGTAGACTAGGCTTTTTCTTTTTCTGTTTTGTGCAAGGCTCTCTATGGGAGCATTTGTGAATGTACATCTGTAATACATGTATATATGGAAAATCTTCCAATTCTTTCAACTTGCTTGCATCTGTCTTCTTTTGCCTTGAATTTTAATTGTCGAAGGTTGGTCCGACAAATTGTCGCAAAAAACCCTTAGGTTTATAGATTGTCCCTGAGGCTTGTTAGGCTGGCCCATAGGATTTCATGCCCTCGCCCTTAGGCATTTTTAGGTTTGCCCGTAGGCCTTTATGTATTGTCCCTTAGGCGCTTTTAGTTGACCGTTTAGGGCTCAGTTCTCGAATCGGGTTTTGACTCGAGCTCATCTACCCTTAGGTTTTAGAATTAGCCCTGAAGCTCTTTAAGTTGGCACCAAGGCTCTTATGCGTTGGGTCGATACGACCTCTAATCGGCTCGTAGGCTTTTTGATGTTGGACCGAAGGCTCCAATGCGTTTTCCCTAGGCATTTTAGCTAATCGTTCTGGGCTCAGTTGTCAGTCGGGTTTCGACTCGAGCTTATCGACCCTTAGGTTTTTGAATTAGACCTGAGG
The DNA here is from genome assembly GCA_005239495.1 of Nicotiana undulata. Classification (NCBI taxonomy): domain Eukaryota; kingdom Viridiplantae; phylum Streptophyta; class Magnoliopsida; order Solanales; family Solanaceae; genus Nicotiana; species Nicotiana undulata. The sequence goes on along the minus strand of ML281270.1, from coordinate 43,477 downwards.
ATTTTTAGGTTGGCATCAAGGCTCTTACGTGTTGGGTTGATACGACCTTTAGTGTGGCTATATTTTTCCCTCGTTAAAGACTTCTTGAAGTTTTGTGTTCGTCCAACTCTTCGACGGCTTGATAAGAACCTCGATTACGAGTCGTTATGTGGCGATAAATGAGCACCTCAGAAGGTTTTGCCCTATGGTTGAACTGTTTCGAAGCCTTTTCATTATTTGAAGTTGACATGAAAATGATCGAAGCTCTTTTTGCTTATGCCGAGGGTAGCCTGATTTAACCGGTTCTTTTCGAAGTATTTTTTATTGTGCCGCGACGGTCGGGCATCCCCGAGTCGCGCTAGTTTGGCCTAAGCCTTGTGACCGCCGTCATTGTGTTTGGCCGGAGCCTTATGACCGGAGTCATTGTGTTTGGACATAGCCTTATGACTGGAGCCATTGTGTTTGTCCAAAGCCTTATGACTGGAGTCATTGTGTTTGGCTGGAGCCTTATGACCGGAGTCATTGTGTTTGGCCGGAGCCTTATGACCGGAGTCATTGTGTTTGGCCGGAGCCTTTGAGTCCCCGAGTGAAGTATCCTCGGCATCTATATCGAGGGTATGCCTTTTTAGGGGTCTTACAAGTTCGAATATATAGCCTTGGCTTTAATATCAGGATTACACCGTTTTAAGGTCTTGCTGATTTGATCATGCCCATAGGACTTACATATTTGATATTGCCTACCCTGAGTTTTTATGGCGCCGAGTTTTGATAACTTTGATGAGGTGACAGTCGACGACAGTCCCCGAGACATCGAAGGTTTTTTGGTGTTAGTCCCCGAGTGTTCGGATTTTGTTGAATCGACCCTGGAGCCGTTTCTTGTGAAAGAAACAAACTTCTTTGAGGCGGAAAATGTACTCCTTTGATTACTTTGTACAAGTATACATAGCTCTCGCCGTCGGAGGTTCGATTAATCTATGCAGACACGGCTCATTATGGCCATTTGGCCCGATACATCATTTTCCTATCGAAACCCTCTCTGGTTTATTTTGGTTTTTCCGAGGAGGTGACCTCCCGGGAGGATGCCCCCCAATATTCGAGGTTGATTGGAGAGAAACCTTGAATACTTGTCCAAGTTCTCCTTAGGTAGCATATATATGTTGCCTCGTTAAAAACCTTGCCGGTAAAACCCTTTCTGGGATAAAATTCAATCGAAGGAAAAGGTTGCAACGCATGCTTTAAAACCTGAGGTCTTCAAAATTGAGGGTGATTCGATTTATTTTATCGGACACCTACTATGGGTCAATATAAAATGTGAATAAAAAAGGAGATAGTCATACCTTAGCAGCGATGGCGTTCCAACCTCGATGGCGTGGTGGCGTTCCAGCTTTGATGGAGCCTACCTCTGCTTGTTCTAGGGACGTGGTACGGTCCTTAACTCAAAACTTAGGGTGTAGCCGAGGAAGTAGCTCGTGACTGCTACTTAGATGTTCGCTTACTTTGGATCCTTCGGTGTAGAAGGTATCGATGTTGGTACTATATCATATACCGCGAATATCTCCCTTGCTACATGTTGCTCCCCGTATACTATTTTTATTCCCTCCTTTGTTGGAAATTTGACCATCTGATGGAGGGTTGATGGCACCGCTCTCATTCAGTGTATCCACGGCCTCCCGAGCAAGGCATTATATCTCATGTCTCCGTCGATGACGTGAAACTTGGCGTTTTGGGTTGTGCCGGCCATGCTGACCGGGAGGATGATTTGCCCTTTCGTTATCTCGCTCGCTAATCGGCTCTCACCCATACTACTATTGAAGTGGGAAGATGAGGATCGGTGTAGTTTTTACCCGAAAGGTTGGGATCGAATCCTCAAAGAGTTATGATTTGGAGTCGAGTTTCTAGGTGATCTAGCAGTGGTTCGTGCTCCTGATTGCACTTTTCATAATTGTTGGTTTTGTACTATAACTATGATTTGTACTAATTATAATTGCGATTAAACTACTATTATCTTTTTCGATTGTTTTCTAATTGGATAAAGGCACTAGAGTTATGACTTCTTACCTAGGCGAGTAATTAACGGATTCTAATATCTAAGGCAAAGATGTTATTCGGGGAATTATAATATAGCCAAATGCTCCAAAGTTACCCACTCTATACCTCTCGGTAGTTTGAGTGTCTATGCCTAATTTCCTTTCTCAAGGTCAATTGGGTGTCAAATTTGCACAAGCAATATGGGCTCAAGTAGGGTTTTACTCTCTCGAGGTTTAACCCGTTAATTGGGACTATCAATTCTCATGATTTTATCCCAATTCCTTTTTGGGTTGATTTTCTAGACTCAAGTACTCTTTCTCAAGAAGGACCCAAGTCAATTGAACATCAATTAGTGTTTGCAACCACTAATCTTAACAAGAAAACCACAAATCAACCCAAATATCCATCACCCATGAATATCTAAGCCCCCCATTAATCACCCACACTAGGGTTGATCCACAACCCAATCTAATGGGTTTAGCTACTCATAATCAATGAAGAAATCACAGAAATAGATGAAGCAAAACCCATATGATTGATTTATAAAATAAAATAGGAAGATTCAATGTTGAATTCTAGCTAAAATTGCACAACAAGATGAAAAGAAACTATTCACGAGTTTCCCACAATATCTGATTCAAAGATTACCCTAAAGAAAATACAAAAGAAGCTATTTATACTCAGCCAAAAATTCCGGACAAAAATGCCCCTGCGAGGTCGCCGCGGTGAGGCTTTTTGGTCGCACAAAATTGATCTCTGAACTTGGCCACCACGGTCCGCATAAAATGGACCGCGGCAGCGGTGGCAGCATCGTGGACCGCCAAGAAAGGACTGCGGTCCGCAGAAGTCTTCTAAGCTTTCATTGCCTGGGTCTCTAAACATCATGACCGCGGACCGCGTAAAATGGACCGCGGTTCGCGGTGTTCTTGGCCTTCAAACTTGACTCTCTGAATCTTCTCACTATGGTGCATGTAGAATGGACTGTGGCCGCGGTGGACCTTGCCTTGGAAACGAGCCCTCTGAACCTCACCATTGCGGACCACATAAAGTGGACCGCGGTCCGCGGTGGTCACTTTGATTTCGACTTTTGGTTGTTCTTGGTACTTGTGCAAGTTTCACTCCCTTTTTAGCAGATCTTTGACTATTTGTCACCTTTTTTTGGCTCAACCCTGCAACAAGCACAACACGTAAGCCTTTGGGACTCTTTTGTGTACAATTGCATCCAAAACTCAAGCAAGATAGAGTGTAATACAAGGTAAAATCCCTAGTTATCAACTCCCCAAAACTTAAGATTTTGCTTGTCCTCAAGCAAACAAAATAAGCCCCACCCCTTTTTGAGTAATTCCAAGAAAATTTGGTTGTTCTAAGGTAACCTCTTCTAGAATCAATTGGGACCAATAATTATTCTCAATGCAAATGAATCATTAACAACATTTGACCCTTTTAAAACCATGGATTTAAGTGTGACACAAGAGCATCAAGAGTTGACTCGACTCATCAATGTAACTCTTACTATCACTTTGGTCATTGTGGAACCCAAACTCATACTCCTCAACTCTCCCTAAGCAAACCTTACTTTAAGATTGTAATACTCAGAACAAGGATAATGGAAGTTCACCCATCTCTCTCAAAGAAAAGACTCACGTCCGGCTCAAAGTACCATAGGCTTGCCCCTTATGTGAGTCACCACTAATGTAAGCGTCATTCAACTCAAGATTATATAGGACTTTTTGTGGGTAAATGATGAAGTTTTTTGGTTAAAGGTAGGAAATATTTGGTCAAAGTGAGTTCTATATTCCCTTAAGAACTTCATTTATTTCACATTCTCTTGACTTCTTGAGTCATTTAGCTATTTATGAGGGGTTAGAGAGACACTGTCACTCCTTTTTGTTCATTTCAATCAATTTTTCTCTTTTCCAAGCATTCCACACCTTTAATCTCTTTTCTTTTCATTGATCCCCTTTTATTTCTTCTAACTTGTTCATTCTTTTTGGCTTTTTGATTTTTTTTTCACTTTGTTGCATTCCTCGTCTCTCCCCCAAACTTACGTTTTTGCTTTGTGCTAAGGGAAGAAAGGGTGCCAAGAGAGGGTTAAAATTGGTACAGGCTTGTATCATGGCTTTTTGAAAGAAAAAGGTCTAAGGCTCAAAGGGGTTGACTAGGGAAATTGTCATTGGGAGGCTATGGAGATGTTCAAGTCACTATTCGGATCAAGGAGAGCCTATAATCACCTCTTAAGTCAAACTCCACTTATGATTTAGCCTAGACAAACATTCAGGGCAAGTTCTAGACTAATGGCACGGGACTTAGACTTGCAATTCAAACTCTCACCACTCAAGCTATGGGATCGCTAAAGAAACAGAGTAGGGGGCCCACAACGACCTCAGTTATGCTTTGAGCAACACAATGGTCCCGAAAAACCATTTGATGATTATCGGTCAACATAAGAGTCTCAAGGTCACAACTTTCACCATCCTAAACACACCAATTTTTTTTTACCACAGGATTAACAACAAATGTGTTAGGCCCAAGTGAAGCTTTGCTTGAGGAACCTCTATTAACTAGCTATTAAAAAGAAGCAAAAAGAAAAACAGACTCAAACCCTTAAGAAGGTTGTCACACCATCCATCATCGGGAAGAGCTACCCGGTTCACAAGAATTCTACCTTTGGAAAGAACCGTGGCATTAAGAAACCAAAGGTTTGTTGCACGCGGAAAATTCAAAACAAGAAGTTATGAAAGAAACATAAGAAGTTATAGAAATGGAAAAATGCGTAAAGTAAATGCGTAAAGTAAAATGCGTAAGATAAAATGAATATGTACATGAGGGGATTTAGTCGAATATACATAAGGTGGATGAATATATACATTAGAAAGTAACTTTATGTACAGACCAAAAAGTGCAAAATACTAAAAGTACTAAAATAGTAAAGTTATTTACATACCAAAATCAAAAGAAAGCATAATAAAAAGAAAATATTATCTGAATTATAAAGTCATCCATCCAAATAAATCAAATCAAAATAGGGCCACTCCCCCAACTGAAAGCTAGCATTGTCCTCAATGCTAACTTAGAAAAATAAGCACAAAGTGTAAGGAGAAAGAGAGTAAAGAGAAACTCCCTATTGGCCCTCTGCCTGTATGGGATCCTGAGTGTGGGTCCCGGGGTCTGTGGACTGTGGACTGTGGGGGAACATGTGGCTGGTCCACAGAGCCCTGTGCCTCCGGCTGGACCTGGACCTGCACCTCCTCTGTAGTGTGGGCCTGTGCTGGTGGGTCTACCAACTCTATCATTAAGTCCTCTGTACGTGGCAGCACTTTCCTTCTCTTGGCTGGCCTCTCAATCTCTGGCTCTCGCTCAGGCTGGGCAGCAGGGTCCTGAAGCAACAAGTCCAATGGCAGGTGATCCTCATTTAGCTTATCAACCTCCTTCCTCAGCTCCTTCACTGACTCCTTAGATGCACGAGTATTCTTTAGCCTCTTTGTCTCCTTTGCAAGCTCCTTTAGTGCCTTCCCGTGGGAGTCAACAACATCCATAATCATTTTCTGGTTGTCAAGGATTTTCTTCTGGTTGGCCAGAAGTTCCTTGAGAGAATCCTCAACTTACTGGGGTACCTGTGGTGGAGGGGGAGTAGTCTGGGCTGCCACAGACGTAAAAAGTACAGACAACTTAGAAGTAGTTGCATGCATCCAGTTGTTGATACAGGCACGTGACTGGCTCAGTCTGTGGGCAGTCAGAGGATATGCCCTAGATGACGGAATGCCTAGGTCAGCTGAAGTGGAGAGGCCTGGAGCACTCTCTGGGATGGTGGACTCGGGCTGAGAAGGTTCCACTACAACCACTGGCTCTTCAGACTGGCTAGTGGAAGAAATGGACTTACCCTTGAACTTCTTGCTCTTTGGGTTGTCATCACTCTGAAGATCGTACCAAGAAAACGGAGCTTTGGGCTTCACCTTCGTGTCAAAATTCCTTTTTTCTGCTCCTTGGTCCTCAAAGTACATGGTCAGGAAGTTTGGGAAGGGGTAAGATCTATCACCTTCATTTACCACCCGGTTGATAACGGTGGACATGACATTCCCAACATTAATCGGGTACCCAGTTATTATAGAAGCAATCAACACAGCCCGCCGGAGAGGAATAGAGTTTTCATGGAAGGTGGGGTCTAGCCGGCTATGTCGCACCTCCTTTTTTTTCTATCGCACGGGTTAGGTGCGGAAAGCTTGGGTTAAGACATTATGGACAACTCCTTTAAAAGCAAAGGAAAAGTCGCCACCTAACAATTTTTATGGTGCGTTAGGGCACCTAGAGTTGATAACTCATGAACTAGTTCGCGTTACCAGAGATTGGGTAAGGGCTTGAAATTATCCCAAGGGGAAGGTGTTAGGCACCCCTCAGGATCCACAATTGTGGGTCCCAGCCAATAAGCTTTGTGAATTTGGACGGCGAGCAAGTAACAAATAAGGTTCACATATGCGGGGATTTAAAACAAGTATGAAAATCTTTAAAGGTTTTTTGAATAACATAAACGTTTGAAAAGAAGTGTCCTAGGTTTAAAGTGATACGGATCACTTCAATGTAATACCCGGTATGTCACACCTCGAGGAGGCGGCTACACGTGGTATTAGCGCACCGGTCATCATATCCGTATTCTACCCTTCCCACCCCGTAAAGGTTATTTAAACGCGTGTGTTGGTCACGAATGCTTATTGCGTGCCATTACCCGTCCCATCCTATAAGTCCTGGAGGGTATTTAGGACCACTAATCCTATCAAGGCAGGGACTAGGCTGACTTAGGTGTAAAGGATAAGATACTAGACGGCAGTGCAAAACAAATAGGACGACATGTATTGGATCATATAGGGAAAATAATAGGCTCATAGACCCCACCACAATTAAACACGTAAATGGCACGTCTCAAACACAATTAAAGTCTCAAAAGGAAAGTTTCAAAATAAGGGAGTTTTAGTAAAAGAGCAGTAGTTTGAGTTTAAATCTGAACGAGTTAAGGTTGAAGGATTTAAAATAGTAATTGCAGGAATATAAATGTTCAAAGCAGTGTTTTTAAAACTCGAAAGCATACAGTAATTCAGAATACTTTCAGGAAGCGGTAAGACAATGATTTGAGACTCGAAAATCCAGTAGTGTGTGCTAAAACCAGTAGTTCATAGGACTGTTTTAGAAAATAATTTAGCAAAGACTTTAGGAGTAGAACACTTTATGTCATACATCAGCTTTAAAACACCTAATAGTTTGAATCTAAGTCAGGAACCAGAAATCAATGATTGGGGAACAAGAAAATGCACCGTTTAGGAGTTGTTTTGAAAAAAAGAAAAGATATAGGAGTTAAACACAACAGAACAGATTTCCCAAAAGAAAACACTGGAACATCAAGGTTCGTGAATTTCCAAAGAGGCAGATCATTAGAGGCTTGGTTGATTCGACTTAATTACGTGTTAAACCTAAGACTTGCCTAGGCGTCTTAACATTTGCCTAATTGTTTAAGGGTGACATACATGCTCAGGTTCTGATTTTAGACACGTTTGTATACAGTTTGTTTTTAACGAATTGGCCAGATCTTATTGGATAAAACATGCTGATTCGTGGTATAGTGATTGGAAACTCAAAAAAGTATAGTCCTAGCAGGATTTCTAATGCACAAAGAGGTCCCTAAAGGCATGGTTTCTAAGATGTTATGGAAAATGACAAGTTAGATGCTTGTTATTAATTTGCTCAGAATTACGAAAGAGTGAATGACATGTTGAAAGTGAAGACCTAAACAGGATTTCTAATATGTGAGACGCATGTCCTAAGCATGTTGACTATTGCACAAATAAACAAGTGAAACTAAGAACATGTTTTCTACCCAATACTAAAACTGAGCATGCATATTCCCCACCCATTTCACTATATAGCCCCAACAGTGTGTTTACAAATTATTACAGCCCAATATCCAAATGAATTACAGTGATTGAAAGAAAAATAAGAAGTTATTCTATAGGAAGCCTTCAATCAGTCCCATCCTTCCAACCTCAATCCTTTCGAGTTTCACAGCTCCCACATGGTAGGGGTGCGACAAAGCTCCCTAGGGCCCTCATGGGTCCCTGGCCAATACCAGCACCCCAACACAATTGCCAAAGTTGAACATGTGCACTGTGGAATTACCCACCTCAGTGCGTCAAAGTTCAGAGGGAACTCAAGAGGTTCCCTAAGAAATGCTTACACTGAGGGGATGGAACTTACGTTTCTAGGAATAATATGAAGTGCTCGGAGTGAGTTTAAAAGAGGAACAGAGTTTTTGAAAGACAAGATTTAGTTGAAAGAATTTACGAACTGAAGGTTCATTTAACATAATAGTTTGAAAAAAATAGTAGTATCTAAGAAGAACAGATCAAAACAAATTCAGCAATGCAAAGACAATGGGGGATAAGTCACATAATAGGCAGGAGAAGACACCGAGATTCAATAAACTATTTAAACCTAGCTGCATAGAACGGGTAAATCACATAGTAATCAGGAGAAAGATGCATAGATTCAATAAGACTTATTTAAACATGGCTGCATAAATCAGAGATGGTTCAAGGAGATAGATAGGCCACATAGTAATCACGAAAAGATCCATAGACTTGTTTAAACATAGTTGCACAAATCAGAGGTGTTCATAGAGTCAAGAGATGGACAAGTTTAAACATGATAATAGACAGTAACATGATACAGGCATAACAGGTGCAAATAAAGAGTAAACAACAATCCTAGAAACATTGGCATGTAAATCTTAAAGAGATGAAGCATGGTGAGTACTGAAAGCTAAACAAGAGCTTAATTGAAAGTTGAACAGTAGAAGCACAAGTAGAAGACAATTAGGAATATAATGAATTGAAGCAATAAGAAACACATTGATTTGGGAGCTTGAATCTTAATCAGAACATACCGGTGATGAGAGCAAGCAGAATGAAAGAGCAAAATAAGAGCACAATGGTTAGCCTTGGCTTATAGACGGCTAACAGTAGACAAGAGCAAAGAGAAGAGTAGTAGAGCTTTTGTGAGAAAGAGAGTTTTACACAAGTCTCTGTGTGTGTTAGTGTCTTTTCAAAAGAGAATGACAAGTCTTTATATAGTTTTTGAAAAAATCGAATAGTACATGGTAGTAGCAATCAATCCAGCCCAATCAAGGATAACAGGATCCCTTTGATCAAGGGATTCTGATTCAAATGAGGCTGCCCAAACGAAATAAGGCAAGGAATCAGTCCAACAAGACTGATTCTCCCAAAAATAGAACAAGGAATACATATAGTGCACAAAATAGGCTAGATACATGGTGAACTAATTAAGGCATGTTGTAATAGTATTACATTAAGGCCTAAAAACAAGGTAATCAACTTAGCAATCAATCAAAAGGACTGGTAGTCACAAGGGGATCCGGAGGAGACAAGGAAAACATCACATAAAATAGGAAAGAATTCACAAAATAGGTACAGTATCACAAAAGGAAAATACCATCGTTTATTTAAGGAAAATATCTCCTAAGTATAACAGGATTTCAGAAGTCAGTACAACATCGCAAAAGGAAAATGTTCAATTGCATTCAAGGAAAATATCACACGAATATAACAAGAATTCAAAAGTTAGTAAAATCAATTAGTTGCATGGTCGAACACGTATTTAAGAGGTAGGACATACTCATAGAGCAATAGTAGGAATCAGATATAGTTGCATTGAATCGAACAAGAACAACAAGCGCATATAGCAAAATTGACTTAGAGCATTAGGGTTTTAACAGTAGCATCGCAAACAACAACGAACCACGAAACAATCGTTTAAACATAGCACAAGTAATTAAAAGTCAAAAAGAAATCCTTTCGAAGTCGGGTTCAAGAACCCTAAAATGTTAAATCGTTAAAAGAATAGTTTTTCCAGAAGAAATTAGAGAAAGCATAATAATAGTGCAAACATGCAAGCAGTCATTAAAGAAAAGTCAAGAATTAGACGGTTAGGGTTTCGTGACAAACCGTAAAAGAGGGAAAATCCTTAGAGACGGCGTAGATGAGGCCGGAGAATGTGAAAGCTTACTCAGATGGTCGGGGTGTGGCCGGAAAAGCGGCAAGAGACTCAGTCGGATGCAAGCGGGCCGTTCCAGGCCTATTTGAAGAATACAGGTTGATTCTGAGCGAGTGAGGGACGAGCAGGTGACCAAGGAGTGGTGAAGAACCATGGTTGCCGGTGAGAGGACCGACCGGAGAGGAACAGACCCTCATCGGAGGGAAGTTTCTAGAGAGCGATGAGGGAGATAGAGAGAAGGGAGCCGGGCAAATGAGAGGTCGGAGGGGGGTAATTGGGGGGGTTTAATTATGGTAAGGGATATCTAGGCCGTTGATCTAATTTGATCAACGACTCAGATTGAATTAGAGCTGGGTCGGGTATGGAGTTGGTTTGGGCTGGTCTTTAATTGGGTCAGAGGGTTGGGTAACTAAATCAACCAAATGTGGCTAAAACTAAAATTAAAAGAGGCTAGTTGTGAAATACCCGATTTAATAGGATAGTTAATTAATTAAAATAGCCAATAAGTGTATAAACTGAAATTAAGTTAAAAATGAATATAATTACAGTAATTAGACAAGATTAAAATATAAAGGACATAAATTCGGATTTTAAAGGTATAGAACGACTAATTAGGCTATGGTTCCAAAACGATTGTAATCGCGATTAAATAGCACTCAATTGGCCAATTGATGAAATAATTTGAATTTTAATAAATAGACAGTAATTATAAATGACATATTAAATTGGAGAATATTTGGGATTTATTTAGAGCATGATTTATGAATTATTAAAAATACGAAATACTGAATAAATATGGAAACAATTCAGATAAAAAATATGTAAAAATTAGGAAAATTACTTATTATTGCTAAGAGTGATTTTGAAAGCATATATACAAGTTTGGAAAATATTTTGAGGAAAAATTGGGTATCAACATGCTACACACAAATGTCTCCAACCTTTGGCCTCAAAATTCAACGTTCTCCTTAAAATTGTCTTCCCAACTTGCAACCAGTCAGGGGTTTCACCTGGGATGGCCAAGTGCTCCGCTAGCCAATGACGAGCCTCATCACCCGCACCCAACTTCTCTAGGTACTGTGTCTCATCTACATCATCAAACTCCAGATATGCATTCAGTGCCGCCCCATCAAAAGGCACAATGAGATTCCTCACCATGGTTGCCTTGGAGTCTTTCTTCAGATAGGCCAAATTTGTGTAAAACCCCTTGAAAAGATGTTCATTAGCATCCGACAAGTAGCAAGAGAAGTAATCCCAACCCTTTCTTTCCCTGATTGCCGTTTCACATTGGGGTTGAGTGGCAATAGATCCTTGATGATGAACCTACGCTCCGGTATCAACTTCCTCTGCTTCCACCATTCCCGGAATTTAGGGAAGGCCGGCTCACTCACGAATATGTCTTGCCACACCACAGGATTCCTTGTTATCTCAACTCCCCCAACTTGGGGTTCACCCTCTGTTTGTGCTTCATCTTCAGCTTCTTCATCTCCGGAATGTTCACCGGACATGGAAGTTGTGGGGAGCTGGAGTCTGTATGGCCACTCCCTGCTGCTGAGCCTTCAGACGACTCAAAATTGGCTGGTGATGGGGAAGGGGGAGAGTCAGAGGTCTTATTGGTAAATCTAAATCTCTCCGGGAAGTCAGGGTAGTGTTCTGGTATGGATTCAGAAGACTCTCCGCCGGAGGGTATATACTCACTTCCCGATTGGGAAGAAGCTCTATCCATTGCCCGGATTGTTTTTCTTGTCTCTTTCATAGCTTGCCGGACTTTGGGGGCCAGTTTTATAGTCCCTTGGATTTTTCCCCGGGATGAATCTCCCCTGCCACTTGGTTTTCGACCACCTCCTCTTGATTGGACCATGATCTGCAAGTTCAAATCATTTAAACATTGTTAGTACTCAAGCAGTGGATAGAACAGAGGAACATCAGGTATAGAGATGGGTTGTAGAAGTGGGACCGCGGATCGCGTAAAAGCGATCGCGGTCCGCAGTGAGGATGGTAACGAAGAGAAAACTCTCTGAAGGTGGGCACCGCGGACCGCGTAAAAGTGACCGCGGTCCGCACTCAGGCACCGCGGACTGCGTAAAAGCGACTGTGGTCCGCAGAGAAGTGGGGTTCAGGATACCCACTTCTCTGAAGTCAAGCACCGCAGACCACACAAAAAGGACCGCGGTCATCAATGTAGACTGATAATTCAAGCACCGCGGTCCGCGTAAAAGCGACCGCGGACCGCACTCATTGCAAAATCCTAGGGTTTCAATTTTACAGTGAATTTCAAGTTCAAAGGCACATTTTGTTAAAACCCTAAGTGTTTAATCATTGGAATTAACTACAAAGGGTGTAAACTGAGCATCATGAACAAACCCTAACTTTGTTAATGGCTTAAAGAAGCAAAAGGGTGAAAAGGAGAAGAAAATCTACCAAATAAACAAGAAAATAATCAAATTAAGAAGTTATGGAAACATAATTACACTTACTAGATGTTGGGATGAAGAGTAGATAAATGAAAAGCACACTTGAAAGTATGAAGCTTGAAACAACGGTAAAATTTTACTGCGGAGAGTCAAAATGTGTAAAGTGTAAAATGAAGCCCTAAAGGTCTATTTATAGAAGGGACCTGGGCTCCACTGTACTTACCTACCGCGGACAGCGTAAAAGCGACTGCGGTCCGCGGTGCTTCAGTTTTACTGAGCATTGGACAATTGGCCACCGCGGACCGCGAAAACTCAACTGCGGACCGCAGTGGTCCATCGCGGTCCGTGAAAAAGAAAACCGCGGCCGCGAAGCAAACTTCAGAGACTTGTTTTCATAAGAGATGGCACCGCTGACCGCGAAAACAGGACCGCGGTCGCGGTGAAAACTTCAGAGAGCAGTAAATCCAACACTTAGCTTTTTGCTCTGCATCAAAATAATCCTACAACATCCCAAAACCAGTTAGTGCAAAAATGAGTCCTATACTACCAAGAAAATCAAAGAAAAACAAAAATAAAGACACATGGGTTGCCTCCCAAGAAGCGCCTGATTTAACGTCGCGGCACGACGAATGTTACCAAGTTCATTTGAGATGGAGAAGTGCCACCACATGGATGTCATCAATTTTGCCTAGGTAGTGCTTGAACCTGTGCCCATTTACTCTGAAAATTTCCCCACTTTTGTTCTTTAGATAAAGTGCACCAAATAGAGTCATAAACACAACTTCAAAAGGTCCGCTCCATTTTGACTTAAGCTTTCCCGGAAATAGACGTAACCGAGAATTGAACAAGAGAACAAAGTCACCTACTTTGAAATCCTTGCCACGAGCATACTTATCATGAAGGTACTTCATTTTGTCCTTGTACAAGGACGAACTGGAGTAGGCATGGAATCTGAATTCGTCAAGTTCATTAAGCTGCTCTACACGAAGATTGGCTGCCATCTACCATTCAAGATTCAACTTCCTCAAGGCCCACATGGCCTTGTGATCTAACTCAACTGGTAGATGGCAAGTTTTACCAAACACAAATCAGTACGGAGACATACCGATCGGGGTCTTGTAGGCAGTCCTATAAGCCCATAGAGCGTCATCCAACTTCTTTGGCCAATCGGTCCTATTTGCATGGACCGTATTTGACAATATACTCTTTATTTACCTGTTTGAGACTTCAACTTGGCCACTCGCCTGGGGATGATATGGAGTGGTCACTTTGTGATTGACACCATACTTTGCACGCAAAGTGTCAAAAGCTTTATTACAGAAATGCGACCCCTCATCACTAATGATTGCACGAGGCGTGCCAAACCTTGTAAAGATGCTCTTCTCGAGAAATGCAACAACACTCCGGGCCTCATTGTTGGGTAGAGCCACTGCTTCAACCCATTTAGAAACATAATCCACCGCCACGAGAATGTATGTGTTCCCGCAAGAGCTAACAAACGGGCCCATGAAATCAATACCCCATACATAAAAAATATCCACTTCGAGAATAGTATTGAGAGGCATCTCATCTTTCTTTGAAATCCCCCCGGCCCTCTGACACTCATCACATCTCTTGACTAAGTCACCGACATCTTTATACAATGAAGGCCAAAAGAACCCACAACTCAACACCTTTGAAGCAGTTTTTGCCCCTCCATGATGACCACCATACGGTGAGGAGTGGAAAGATTCAAGAATCGACCTTTGTTTTTCTTCCGGTACACATCGCCGGATGAACCCATCAGTGCAAATCTTGAATAAATATGGCGCATACCAATAGAAGTCCATTCTATCCCTCCTAAGCTTCTTCCTTTGGTTAGAAGAGAGCTCACAAGGAACAACACCCGTGAAAAGATAGTTGGCAATGTCGGCAAACCATGGCATTTCTTGCATTGAGACCGAAAGAAGTTGCTCATCGGGGAAACTATCATTAATTTCAATCCCATCACAAGGTCGACCTTGCTCCTCCAATCGAGAAAGATGGTCGTCCACTTGGTTTTCACTTCCTTTTCTGTCAACAATTTCCAAGTCGAACTCTTGAAGCAACAATACCCAACGCATGAGTCTTGCTTTGGAATCTTATTTTGTCATGAGATACCAGATTGTCGCATGGTCAGTGTGAACTATGACCTTGGCACCCATTAAATAGGGACGAAATTTCTCCATAGCAAAAGACTATTGCCAAAAGCTCCTTTTCTGTGACAGTGTAATTCATTTGGGCGGAGTTCATAGTTTTGCTAGCATGATAGATAGGGTGGAAGATCTTGTTCACCCTCTGGCCCAACACCGCCCCCACAGCTACATCACTAGAGTCACACATAAGCTCAAAAAGAGAGCTCCAATCCGGCACCATGATGATAGAAGTTGTGGAAAGCTTGTGCTTCAACAATTCAAAAGCACTCATGCAATTCTCATCAAAATGAAATTTGGCATCTTTCTTTAGCAATTTGCATAAAGGATTGACCACCTTAGTGTAGTCCTTAATGAAACGCTGATAGAACCCGGCATGCCCAAGCAAGCTCCGGACTCCCCTAACCGAAGTTGGTGGTGGAAACTTAGAAATCACTTCAATTTTTGCTTTGTCCACTTCAATACCATTCCTCGAGATCTTGTGGCCCAACACTATTCCTTCTTCCATCATAAAGTAGCACTTTTCCCAATTCAATACCAAGTTCGTCTCTTCACAGCGAGCAAGGACTTTGTCAAGATTACTCAAGCACTCATCGAAGGAATCCCCAACTACACTGAAGTCATCCATAAACACCTCAAGGAAATATTCAACCATATATGTAAAGATCGCCATCATGCACCGTTGGAAAGTGGCGGGTGCATTGCAAAGACCAAAAGGCATACGGGAGAAGGTGAAGGTACCATAAGGACATGTGAAAGTGGTCTTCTCTTGATCCTTCGGGGCAATCAAAATCTGATTATAACCTGAATACCCATCCAGAAAGCAGTAGAAATCCCGACCCGCAAGCCTATCTAACATTTGATCCAAGAAGGGCAAGGGAAAATGGTCCTTGCGGGTCACTTTGTTGAGCTTGCGGTAGTCCATACACACCCGCCATCCGGTAACTGTTCTCGTTGGAATGAGCTCATTTTTGTCATTTTGGACCACCGTCATTCCACCCTTCTTTGGAACGCATTGGACCGGAGAAGTCCAAGTGCTATCCGAAATTGGGCAGACAACCCCTGAATCAAGCCATTTTATGATCTCTTTATTCACCACCTCTTGCATTGCCTCGTTGAGCCTCCGTTGGTGTTCTACGGAAGGCTTTGCTCCATCCTCCAAGATGATTTTATGCATGCAAAAGGCGGGGCTTATTCCCCGAATGTCCGCAAGAGTCCATCCTATTGCTTTCTTCCTCCTCCGTAGCACATTTAAAGTTGAGTCTACCTGCAATTGGGTTAGGCAAGAGGAAAGAATGACATGCAAAGTACGTGATGGACCAAGATATTCATACCTGAGGTGGGAGGGTAGTGGCTTCAACTCCAAGTCGGGGGCTCTTCAATTGAAGGCTTTGTTGGTGGAGTCTTCCGGTTCTCCAAGTCCAATGATAGCTTTCTGGGACCATAGGAGTAAGAACCCATGCCTTGAAGGGCATTGGTACTTTCAAGAAAACCATCTACCACAGTGTCCTTGTGGTCCAATAAGGCAGCCTCCACTGGATCATCAACATGGATCATAAAGCTTGCATCATCAATGATAACCTCAGTCACGAGGTCCATAAAAGAGCATACTTTTGTACTTTTGGGCTGCTTCATTGATTTACAAACATGAAATACCACCTTCTCATTGCCCACTCGGAAAGTGAGCTCCCCAGCTTCCACATCAACCAAGTCCTTCCCCGTTGCAAGGAAGGTCCTTCCCAAAATGATGGGGACCTCAAAATCTACTTCGCAATCCAATATGACAAAGTTCGCGGGCAAAATGAATTTGTCCACCCGCACCAACACATCATCAATTATCCCTAGGGGCCTCTTCATCTACCTATCCGCCATTTGCAAATGCATTGAGGTCGCCTGATTCCAATGTTTTAAATACTGAGTATGGCATCAAGTTAATACTCGCTCCAAGGTCACACAAGGCTTTAGCAAAATCCGCACTCCCGATTGTGCAAGGAATGGTAAAAGCTCCCGGGTATTCAAGTTTGGGTACCATTGATTGTACCATGGAACTCACTTGGTGAGTAATCTTGATGGTTTCACACTCCATAGACCGCTTCTTAGTGACTAAGTCCTTCATGAACTTAGCATACCCGGGCATTTTTTCCAAGGCTTCTACTAACGGGACATTGATGGAAAGATTCTTCATCATATCAATAAACTTCTTGAATTGAGTCTCTTGCTTTTGTTTCGCCAACCATTAAGGGTATGGAGGAGGGGGACTAGGAAATGGTGCCTTATCTTGTGGGACCACCGGCTCCGGCGTATCAATCACGTGTTCCCTAGACGGGTTCACGTCCCTTTGCGAATCCTCCCCATTATCATGGATATCAATTCTCACCTCACTAGTAGTTTGCTCTTCCACCACTTGCTCAACTTCAATTGGTAACTCATCACGGGGCAAATCATTATCATCAACAACAATTCGCTTTTGCCTAGAAGTACTTGTTTCACCACCTTTTCCACTTCTCGTGGTCACCGCCATGGCGTGACCGGTATTATTATTGTTCCCACCCTTGGGGTTCACCACCGTGTCACTCGGTAGTGCACCCTTTGGGCGTGTGTTTAAAGCATGAGAAATTTGGCCCATTTTTACTTCAAGGTTCCTAATGGAGGTTTTGTGAGAGGCCAACTGAGCATCGGAGTCCGCATTTTGCTCCATCATCTACTTGAACATGTGTTCAATTCTTCCCATATCATTTATTGATGAGCTTTGTCCTTGAGATTGGTACGGGGGTGGATTGCTTGGTTGTTGGTACATCGGGGGCCTTTGAAAGTCCGACCCCCGGTTACCATTTCCACCCCAGTTGTTGTTGTTGCCTCCACTCCAATTGTCATCATTGTTGTTCCCCCATTGTCGATCATTGTTGTTCCCCCAATTCCGTGCATTGTTGTTATTGTTCCAATTTCTTTGTCTTTGATTACCCCAACTTTGATTGTTGCCTTGGTTTCTCCAGTTTTGATTATTGCTTTGACCGTTTCCTTGACCTTGGTAATTATTAGCATACATCACATCCTCTTCTTGGTCATCATACTCCTCTTCTTGACTATATCCACTTTGCCCTTGGTCACCCTGATCATTGTTGCTTTGCTTAGAATTTCCCCGGGGTCTTCTTTGGTTCACTCCCTCCATGCAATTTACTTGCTTTGGCCTTTGTAATTGTTGAAGCTGGGCCTTTGCAAGTTGGTTCATAGTGTTCGCGAGCTCGGTAATTGCTTGCCCCTGTTCTTGAAGTTCTTTGTGAAGACTATTGACACCGGTCTCACCCTAGGGTACGTTTTCTCTACTTTTCCAAGCTGATGATGTGTCAGCCATCTCATCTAATATCTCACATGCCTCGGGGTAACTCAATTTCATGAAATTTCCACCGGACAACTGATTGACCTCACATTGATTGACAGTGTTTATCCCTCGGTAGAAAGTCTGCTGGATCATGGCTTCAGTCATGTCGTTGTTCGGACATTCCTTAACCATGGTCCGGTATCTCTCCCATATCTCATACAAAGGCTCGTTGGATTCTTGCTTAAAGGCCAAGATTTTATCTCTGAGCACCGCCATATGACTTGGGGAGAAGAATTTAGCAATGAATTTGTCCGCGAGCTCATCACAAGTAGATATGGAGTGGTTGGGAAGTCGCTCGAGCCATTCAAGAGCCTTCTTTCTAAGAGAAGGGGAATAACCGAAGTCTCTATGCATCCTCTGAGACATTCGTCTGCTTACTACCCCACCAGGTATCCACGGAGCCCTTTAGATTTTTATAAGCATTCTGGTGCGCAACTCCGGTGAAATAGACCCGCTGCTCCAAAAGTGTAAGTATCACATTTGTTATCTGAAAATTTCCCGCCGAGGACACTAGCATACCCCTCATTTGGAAGGACCCGAGGGGCAGCTCTAGCAGCTGGAGGCGGATGAGGATCTTGAATGTCCTCATTAATATTGGCCGATCGGCCTCGTATGGGAGGTACTTGGTTTATTTCCTCTTCTAGGTTGTCATATACCTCCTCCATGATGTTTCCCAAAGGATCCGCCATCAGAACTGAAATGATTCAACACACACGTTAAATAGAAAAAGGAAATAAAAACACTTAACACTACTATTCACGTAGATAATCAACACCGTATAACTCCCCGGCAACGGCGCCAAAAAGTGATTGGCTCTCACCCACACTACTATTGAAGTGGGAAGATGAGGGTTGGTGCAGCTTTTACCCGAAAGGTCGGGATCGAATCATCAGAGAGTTATGATTTGGAATCGAGTTTCTAGGTGATCTAGCAGTGGTTCGTGCTCTTGATTGCACTTTTCATAATTGTTGGTTTTGAACTATAACTATGATTTGTACTAATGATAATTGCGATTGAACTACTATTATATTTTTGGATTGTTTTCTAATTGGATAAAGGCACTAGGGTTATGACTTCTTACCTAGGCGAGTAATTAACGGATTCTAATATCTAAGGCAAAGATGTTATTCGGAAAATTATAATATAGCCAAATGCTCCAAATTTACCCACTCTATACCTCTCGGTAGTTTGAGTGGCTATGCCTAATTGCCTTTCTCAAGGTCAATTGGGTGTCAAATTTGCACAAGCAATATGGGCTCAAGTAGGGTTTTACTCTCTCGAGGTTTAACCCGTTAATTGGGACTATCAATTCTCATGATTTCATCCCAATTTCTTGTTGGGTTGATTTTCTAGACTCAAGTCCTCTTTCTCAAGAAGGACCCAATTCAATTGAACACCAATTAGTGTTTGCAACCAGTAATCTTAACAAGAAAATCACAAATCAACCCAAATATCCATCACCCATGAACATCTAAGCCCTAATTTAGAGAACCCATTAATCACCCACACTAGGGTTGAGCCACAACCCTAGCTAATGGGTTTAGCTACTCATAATCAATGAAGAAATCACAGAAATAGATGAAGCAAAACCCATATGATTGATTTATAAAATAAAATAGGAAGATTCAATGTTGAATTCTAGCTAAAATTACTCAACAAGATGAAAAGAAACTATTCACGAGCTGCCCACAATATCTGATACAAATATTACCCTAAAGAAAATACAAAAGAAGCTATTTATACTCAGCCAAAAATTCCGGACAAAAATGCCCCTACGGGGTCACCGCGGTAAGGCTTTTTGGTCTCACAAAATTGATCTCTGAAGTTGGCCACCACAGTCCGCATAAAATGGACCGCGGCCGCGGTGGCAGCATCGCGGACCGCCAAGAAAGGTCCGCGGTCCGCCAAAGTCTTCTAAGTTTTCATTGCCTGGGTCTCTAAGCATCATGACCGCGGACCGCGTAAAATGGACCGCGGTTCGCGGTGCTCTTGGCCTTGAAACTTGAATCTCTGAATCTTCTCACCGCGGTGCATGTAGAATGGACTGTGGCCGCGGTGGACCTTGCCTTGGCAACGAGCCTTCTGAACCTCACCATTGCGGACCACATAAAGTGGACCGTGGTGGTCACTTTGACTTTGACTTTTGGCTGTTCTTGGTACTTGTGCAAGTTTCACTCCTTTTTAGCAGATCTTTGACTATTTGTCACCTTTTTTTGGCTCAACCCTGCAACAAGCACAACACGTAAGCCTTTGGGACTCTTTTGTGTACAATTGCATCCAAAACTCAAGCAAGATAGAGCGTAAAACAAGGTAAACTCCCTAGTTATCACTCGCCATGTTGAATCCGTTGAGGATTCGAGAGGCGAGCACGATCTGGTCGAGCAGTCCGAGCTGCTTCACTACCCTCGACCTGATTATGTTGGCCGAGCTACCCGGATCCACAAGTACACGTTTAATTTGAAACATATTTACAAGGAAAGAAATTACCAATGCGTCGTTGTGAGGCTGAGACATGGTCTTGAGGTCCTCGTCGCTGAATGTGAGGGAGTCCTTATGTAACCTCGAGTTTGCTTTTCCCCGGTGATTGATATTTTCGTTCGTCTAATGACGGGTTCCTGTGGGGTGTCGATCTCTCCCATGATCATGTGGATGACGTGTTGTGGTCTTCTGTTTCATTTTTCCTATTCGCCTCTCTTTCCCGAAGTTGATTATTTGCTCGATCGCAGAGGAATTCTCGGAGGTGTCCTTTGTTGAGTAGCCGGGCTACTTCTTCTCGGAGCTGTCTACAATCTTCGGTTCTATGACCGCGCGAGCCGTGAAACTCGCATTTCAGGTTATAGTTCCTTTGCGACGGATCTAATGGTATGGGCTTTGGCCACATAGTGTCCTTGATTTTACCTATGGCCGATACGATGTCTAAAAAATCAACATTGAAGTTGTATTCTGATAGCCGGGGTGCCTCTATCGGTCCTGCGTGTCTGCGGAAACTGACTCTGGTCATGATCCCCTGAGGATTCTGATCTCGATCTGCCCTTCGGTCGTTCCGAGGTATGTTGCACCTTGGGGCGTTTCTTCGATCTTCATGGTACGGTTGGTACCTTTCCCTGTTTGGCCTTGGTTCCTTTGTCGGGAGCCTTCTAGGATATACTGAGCCCAAGGGGGCCCTAATTGGTCGTCCTCGACCCTAATCTTTGACTGATACCGGTTGTGGACGTCCGACCAGGTGACGGCGGGATATTCGACCAAGTTCTGCTTTAATTGTTTCGAAGCTATTGAGCTTCATTCATTCAAGCCTTGGGTGAAGGCCTGCACCGCCCAGTCATCGGAGACCGGTGGTAATTCCATTCGCTCCATTTGAAAACGAGATACGAATTCCCGCAGCATTTCACTTTCTCTCTGCTTGATTTTGAAGACGTCAGACTTCCTTGTAGCAACCTTGATGGCACCAACATGTGCCTTTATGAAAGATTCTGCCAGCATGACAAACGAGTCTATCGAATTAGGGGTCAGGTTGTGATACCACATCATGGCCCCTTTAGACAGTGTTTCCTCAAACTTTTTCAATAGGACGAATTCGATCTCGTCCTCCTTCAAGTCGTTCCCCTTTATGGCATAAGTGTAGGCAGTGATGTGCTCGTTGGGGTCCGAGGTCCCATTGTTTTTCAGGAGATCGGGCATTCTGAATTTCTTCGGGATAGGCTTCGGAGCCGCACTTAATGGGAATGGTCTTTGCACGAACTTCTTCGAATTTACACCCTTTAGAATAGGGGGTGCGCCCGGGATCTGGTCGACCCTTGTGTCGTAGGTTTCTACCTTTTTGTCGTTGGCTTCTATTTTCTTTTCGCCTGATTCAATTCTCTTTGTGAGGTCTTCGAGCATTTTCATGATGGCGGGCTCATCCGCTGATCCGTTATCGCTCGACCTCTCCGGTGCTGGCTCGACTCAAGGAGCCGTTCCCGGTGCTATTGTACTTGGAGTTTTTTGGTGGCTTTGCAGCTGTGCAATCGCCAACTGTTGTGCCCGCAACATTTCAAAAATGACGTGAAGGCTAACCTCTATTTCTTCCCGAGCTGGAGTCTTATGAACCTCCTGTTCGTTTTCCCAGCGTATTCCTCCACCAGCGCGGGAGCTAATATCGACATGTTGGGCGTTACGTGAGCCCACATCCACGGGGATCGGGTTTGGTGTGTCCTCAGGGTTTTGCGGTGGTACACCAGTGCCTGAAACAACTACACCATTCTCCCCGTGATCCTCAGGGCCGTTGTTTTCATGTACATTCGCTGAGTTAGGCATTTTGACTTGAAATTAAATATTCTTGGACAACAAAAAGTGTGAAGAATAACTCGTGATATTTTATTAAACCAGCACTAAAACAACCACTATTATTTTTAGCCCCACGGTGGGCGCCAAACAGTTTACCTAGAAAATGGTAATTACAATTATATTTGATTATGTGGTTCTAAAAATATATGATTTATTTTAATGTTAGTTGTTTAGGCAATAGATGTTATGTGAGAGTTAAAGAAACAATATAAGAGCGATATCAGATCGAGATAGGCAAACTAGTCCGCCTCAAGTCGGGGGTTCCGAGCTGGCCGAGACAGGGCCTCGAGGTCGAGGGTCGGAGGCAGTGGTGAATGACCGATGAAGGTCTAACAATGCTAAGGGCCTTGAAGGCGACTATTTATGATCAATGATGAGCAATAAATGAAGAACAAACAATGAAATACAATAGAGGATGTTCGAATTAGAGAGTAGAGAATGTTCTTGTTGCTTGTATTGAATATTATGTGTACAAAAAATGATAAGGGCCCCCTTTTATATAGGGAGATTCCATCATAGTACATAAACATTTATTACAAAGGTAAACAACCAGTACAACTGTTTAATGTCACGATACAGACTTGTACTATTCTTGCAGACCTGGTCAACTTTAAGCCACGCGCCTTTCATGAGTTTCTCGCTCGTTTATGACTGCTGCCGATTTGTGCTGCCCCGAGGTCGAGCCTAGGAGACCCTCGGGAACGAATCCTCGAGCCGTGCTTCGAGCCTTCCGAGGACAAGTAATGAAAAGCCCTAATAATCACAAAATCGATCTCTCCAATTTTAGCCGTATACAGTAAGATATTGAATATTTATACTGTTTATTACGCATTATAAGTTTATGATGATTGACTAAGCAAATAAATTATTACATTATTTACCCCACAAGTTACATGTACCCGCAAATAGTATTCACTTTAATTGCTTTCTTCTAGTCACTTTAATTATTTTTGATTATTTTCATATATATTAAAGAATTTATCTTTTAGTATTAATAAATAATAAAATTGACAATATTTATACCGTTTGTTACACAATACTATAAGTTTATGATGATTGACTGAGCCGATAAATACTATTACAATATTTAGTAAACAAGTTACATATACCGCAAATTACTTACTCGAATATTTACTTTGAATTGTTAATCAATACGTACATTTATTATAAAAAATTACTTGGCATTACCTTTTAACTTTATTGTATAAGTTTTTAATATAAAAATTAAAACTTAGTACTAATAAATATTAAATAGTAAATAAAAACAATTCTACTTTGAAGGCTCTCATTTTTTGGAGAGAGGAATTTGACCACGTGTAAGCTTTGCTTCCACATGCAACTCTTAACTCTCTTATTTCGAATTATTATATTATTTCCATTGAAAAATCTGTTTCGCCAAAGCCATGGCGATTTCTGTATCAGCCCCTGCACACAACTTTGGCCTCACTGTTGGAATCAACAGAAGTATTCGTCGCCTCCCAATTTACAATGTTAATTTAAGCTTTGACTGCAATCTCAGCTCTCCTCTCTACTTAACGCCCACTTTTTCAGCCATTTCTGCCTCCTACAGGTCATCTGCTATCTCCAGCTCCACAGGTTAATAAGTTTGTCAATTTCGTCTTAAAATTATGTTATTACGTGAATTAGAGAGTACACTTTTATTTATTGATCATTCATGTGAACCTATGGGAAAGATTTTTGAAACTTATGCTCTTAAATATGTCATTAATATTTGTGTGGTTATGAGATTTTTGAAAGAAATACTGTACTAGAAAGGAAATAAGTTCACATAAATTGAACGGAGAAAGTAATGGGGGTGTTGGTTGGTCGGTGAGGTATCTAGACATTTCATTTTGGTATTTTCGGTATTCGGTTTCTTAAAAGGCTATACCAATACTGTACCTAACTATATTTGGTTTAGTTGGGTTTTCCCTTTTGGTTTCGGTTTATAACTTTGGTTTGTTCGGTTTCAATATTAACTAGTGCATTGTGCCTAAAGCCATAGGCTATAATATTCTTAATTAAAGTACTCACAGATATAAAAATATTAACGTTCTAAGCTCACATGACTACTGACAATAATTTTGTCCAAAACCAACAAGTATCAACCCATAGAGAGAAAAAAGGTACATAAAGGAATAAATTTAATCATTGAAAATGTCTTGTTACTTGCTTAAAGCTAATTGCTAAAGTTACGGAATACAACGAGGACTAGTCCAACAGAATGTAATTCAATACACGAGAAGAATACCCTAAAACCGTAAAAGTATTACGTTAAGATGCTTGGCATCCTCCATTTTCCTAAAGAAGTACATTGGCTATATAGTCAGCCTCAACATGCATACCAAAGGAAAATATTATGTAACTTAGTAATTAGTATGATATAATCAATAATATGTGTATTGTGTAACTTATTATATATTTCGGTACAGTAACGGTATTTTGGTATTATTTTTAAAATACCAAATGCCATACCTAATACCAATTTCTTTTTTTAAAAACTTAAACCAAATACCAAAATATCGAATACCTAATGCCAAACTTTTTGGTTTCGGTACGGTAATTCGTTATTTACCAAATTATGCACAACCCTAAAAAGTAGGAGTTATTCAACCCATTTATCATGTGCAAGATTGATTCTGTTTAATATAACAAATACATCAGAATATATTACTACTTAATGTTGCGGAAAATTGGAAAACTTTGAGTAATTTATTTTAGGTCCGCAGCTTAGGAGCTGATCTAGTAAACCACTGGGAGTCAACAGGTTAGCTGTCTCCAAGTCTAACCGATAAGCTTGTGCGATTTTGTCTAAAACATTTGTTATTATGTGATATGATGGTTTAGCTTAGGCAGAATTGGTAAGTTAGTGATTGATGAATGAATGATGATTCTAGCTGCTGTTTGAGGATCTGAATTTCAAGAAATATTTGACTTGAGCTGAAAAGATACATAAATGGATGCCTAGGTTATATCTCCAATCTGGAGATTATAATTTTAAAAATTGTGTTTTAAAGCTATAAACATTGGTATGTAAGTTATTACAGATAGTGCTGGTTTTTAAATGATTCTGTGGACTAAAGATACTATTTTCAAACCTATTTTAAAAACGCTTTTCTTGAGCCAAGGGTCTGTCGAGAACAGTGTCTCTACCTCACACAAGGTAGGGGTAATGTCTAAGTACGCCCCTCCCTCCCCAAATCCCACTTTTGGGATCACATGTGTATGTTGTTGTTTTTGTTGGACTAAAGATACTTAAGATGTTTATATATTATTGATAAGGCTGGAACTTCTGGTTGTTGAAATAGGAATAGAGTCCACTGTGGTGAGTGAGGACACCACCAATGTGTTGGATGATGTTCAAGTATTTGATCTGAATGGACAAGGTGTACCTATTTCGGATCTGTGGAAAGATAGGAAAGCAGTTGTTGCGTTTGCTCGTCATTTTGGGTAATTTTCTGTTGCACTATGCACCATTCCTCCAAAAACTGATAATCAAAAAGCATGTAGTGGATGAAACTGTTTTCTACTTATTCTAGTTCCCGATTGCAGATGTGTCCTTTGTCGCAAAAGAGCTGATTATCTTGCAGCTGAGAAGGTAATACTTTTGTTTGGCTACATAAAAATTATCATTCTTTCTTGTAAGTGTTCATCTGGCAAAATCTTTCACTTTTTCCAATTGCCCTTCTTTAATAGTAAGCTGTTGTTTATACTTAATCATTGAACAGGATCATATTTGCAGAACGTTGCAAAATAATCCTTTTTCTAAATCATTATTGAATATTGTTTGTTGAAGTCTTTGAGGCAAATGACTAGTCGTAGCATCCTTGTTTGGTACTAGTGAGTTAAGTGATGGGAATTGCATAAGTTGCAGCGCTTATCACTATCTACGTGGGCCATAGTATGAAAACTGTGCTGACAACAGATTTTCTAATTATTATGTGCTTCTTATTTGGAATTTGTTATCTTCAATATGTTGGAAAAATTGGTTATGGAGACTAAGAATTAGCTTGAGGCGTGTCAAGGACATTGTCCTTAAAGATATTTCGCCTACACCATGATGAATAAATTTAGGCGTATCCCCCAAGATTCAATAAGCTCTTCCAGTTATTAAACTGAGAACAGAACTAGCCGAAAAACCAAGAAAGAAACCCAACATATAGGGGGAAAACATGATTTAGAAAGTTATATTAGAAAGTATATCTTTAGCTCTTCAAAGATCATGTTTATATAGGTGTTGCTCCAATGGCTAGTTAACGGCTGGTTAACGGCTAGTTAACAGCTAGTAACAGCTAGTTTGACTCTATTAATTGTAAAATAACTTACTAAATAATAAGTAGATGTAAATAATATTTCAAAGAGAAAAGATTTTCCAAACCAAGATGGACATTACCTTTTGAGATATCACTCATTTTCCTACACAATACGCTGAGGGTAGTTTTGGAGCAATGATAAAGTTGTCTCCGTGTGACCTAATAGGTCAGGAGTTCGAGCTTGGAATCAGTCACTAATGCTTGCATTAGGGTAGGTTGCCTACGTCACACCCTATTATAGTGTGACCCTTACCCCAGACCCTCTGTGAACGTGAGATGCTTGGTGCACCCGGCTGCCCTTTTTAATCTTCAATAGACTCAAGTAGTTACTATGACTATAAAGATTGATACGTAGTTTTCTTATCCGGATTTCCATCATATGTTGTTGAAGTTAGCCTTTTAGTTTTACCATCACTAAAATTCATATCAGTACTTAATACTCTAGAATATTCACAGGATAAAATGGATGCAGCTGGAGTTGCACTTGTTTTAATTGGACCTGGTAGTGTTGATCAGGTATATAGCAGCGAAGCTTCTGGCACTACGTTGCTCATCCACAATTTAACTTTCTCAGTCGTTTCCCTTTGAAAAAATTATTAAAACATTTCTCAAACTTAATCTCTAATAATCATTTTGTGTTTGAAGAATAAAAGTTTTCTCTATTATAAGCACCTTCTTGTTTCTAGCCCAGTTCAACTTATTCTGCTCCTCCTTTTGCTTCTTTTCTGTTTCTTGCTCTTTTTATGATTTGCAAGAGCTCATTAAACCTCATGCAAAAGCTGGATTGAGTTGTGACTTCTTTTTTGTTTTCTCCAGGCAAGATCATTCTCTGAGCAAACAAAGTTTAAAGGAGGTAAGTCTTGGATAAAAGACCTTGTGTCCTCCGGTGGCTGTTACTAGAAGTCCTTAGGTCACATGAACTAGGTTATAGCAATGTCCAATGATATATATGCTCCATAGGGTCAGTGACCTTGTTCGAATGACATTTGCACTTTAAGTTACATTTTCCCCTATAAGAAGATCTTCAACATAGGTACGATGATGCAATGTGAGGGATATAAGATATATTTTATCTAATGTGTGTAATTCTCGTTTCCAATCACGTGATGTTATGTTCCCCCTTCTAAGCAAACTAGAAAGATCCAGAAGATGAAATCCTATCATGACTTATGTTACTCGGACTCTTCAAAATCCCTGGTGTGGATCCACACTGGATTTGGTCAATTGACATTGGGTGCTTTGACTATATCTATGACCGAGAAGTATAGATTGCTCAGGTATTTGATTTGAATTTTTGGGTTTATGTCATATATATGTAGGTAAAGTATGAGAATGCTTTGCTACTACACGAGATATCTTATGGAAAAAATATTAGGTGTTTATAAAGAATTAAATCGTATTAGCTTTAGTTCAATAGCTTTACTTAATGTTTCGTAATATGCATTATCGGCCGTATCCCAACACCCAGTATCCACACTCAGTTCTATACCCCCAAATCTTAAAATATATGTAAAAAATAATCCGACCTCTAGATCCGCACTCGTATAGATACCCGTATACGAGTCCGAGTAACATAGATCATGACCCTAGAACTTTCCAGGATTAATGGGCAGGGCATCTGTCTTTACATTAAAAATGAAGCAGCTAGAAGTGTTGCTAACTTGTCACACTCACTCCTGCATCCTTTTGCATTAGATAAAGTATATTCTAGCTGTTGCTTCAAAATTTTCCACATCTGCGGCTTTCAAAAGGTGACGCCTTGACAGTGGTTCATTATTTTTACAGAGGTTTATGCAGATCCAAGCTATAGGTCTTATGATGCTCTGAGATTTGTGTCAGGCGTTACAACCACATTCACACCCGGGGTATGCAAATTAGATGGTCATAAAGTAAAACTTCCAGCTTCTCAATGTATTCTAATAGTGTTCTTTCTCATCTGTTCTTATTTACTTCAAGCGTAGGCAGGTCTGAAAATAATACAATTATACATGGAAGGCTATAGACAGGACTGGAAGCTTTCATTTGAGAAGGACACCAGGACACGAGGTGGCTGGTATGTCAATTTCCGCTGATGCTGTTTATCTTCTGATGTGTAAGGTTTTTGGACGCGTAAAATATCTTTTAATTGTATTTTCGTAGTTTACTCATCATTGAGTTGGAGACTCCTCTTTCTTAAGACAAAAAAAGTGAAAATTGATACTCCGGATTTCCTAACGAAGCTTCACCCATTCAACTACATTTTCTGTGTCCGGAAGTTCCACGGTTATAATGGTCAACCCCTAAACACGGAATCAAACTTGGTGTAATATCCGATTCAAGCAATTCCTTTTTTTTTTGGTAGAATTCGCCTGAGGGGTTTTAAGGTAACATGATTTTTTATTTATTATTCTATTTATCTATCGCTAACCATAAGCCATAGTTTCTCTATCATTTTAGCTTATAGTTGGTAAGTGACATTCTTGGTTGTTAGTATCTTTAGAATTTTGCGCTAATGGAACGGCGATAACTTCCTGGTAACTGCATATTAAGCCATGCTGCAAAGCATTACAAATACATGTTTTAGCGCCTGCAACAGGTCTTTTTATCATATTATTAGAGACCATTTACCGGAATGATGTGACTTAATTTGCTTGGTGTATTGTCAGGCGACAAGGAGGAATTATTGTTGCAGGTCCTGGTAAAAATAAAATCACATACATACACAAGGTTAATCGCTGTTCCTTCATCATCTCGATCTTGTTACAGAAGTTATATGCATCACTGTAACTTAGAATTATTTTTAAGGCTACGGTTAAATAAACTTCACTAATTCTTTGTTTCAATTATCTGCTTGATTCTCACAGGATAAAGAAGCAGGGGATGATCCAGATATAAACGATATCTTGAGTGCTTGCTGTGTACAAGCTAATTAATCAAGTCAAGCCGCACCTGCCAATGTGTATGTGTACATACAGACATACATTATCTAAATGTATCATTGTATATGTGCATCATCATAATTAAAAGAAAAATCCAAGTAAGGTGGTTCTTAAAGAGTTTGAAAGGTTCTATCATGTAAAGGGTTGT
This sequence comes from Nicotiana undulata, assembly GCA_005239495.1. Lineage (NCBI taxonomy): Eukaryota > Viridiplantae > Streptophyta > Magnoliopsida > Solanales > Solanaceae > Nicotiana > Nicotiana undulata. The sequence goes on along the minus strand of ML281270.1, from coordinate 13,749 downwards.
ATGATTTTGTATAGTCATTGTCAACTTCTACTTAGTAAAATTAGACCAGCGACTTCAACTTCTGTTTAGTGGAACACAACAATAACAACAAGCTCAGTGTAATCCCAGAAGTGGAGTCTGAGGAGGCTAATGTGTAAGCAGACTTTACTTCTATCTTGAGAAGGTAGAGATGTTGTTTGCAGTAGACTCTCGGCTCAAGGAATAGTGGAACAAATATGGATATATACATTTTTTGGCATTGCTTGTCGGTTGTCATGTAGTCAGACTTTTCTATAACAACATTCTATATAACAACACTTCACTATAAAAGCCAAGCTTTTTCAGAACCAATTTTCATGTTATGCTATAATATATATTCTCTATAGACTATAATAGCACTTCGTTATAACATCCAAAAAATTTAAATACAGTCAGACTTCTCTATAACACCATTCTATATAACAACACTTCACTATAAAAGTCAAGTTTTTTCGGAACTAATTTTCATGTGCTATAATATATATTCTCTATAGATTATAATAGCACTTCGTTATAACATCCAAAAATATTCGGAACAAACGAAGTTGTTATAGAGAGGTTTGACTGTAATAACTATTGGTATATTCGCAAACGGAGCTAGTATGATCTGATTTTTAACTTTGTTAAATTCTAGTGTACATAACTTGTTCGAGTAACTTCATTAAAGTCCCAAAACGTTGAGAAACTTGAGTGTTAATCAAATATAGTATGGTTTTTAGCTTTGTTAAGCTCTCGCGAAAACGCTGTTCGAGCAACTGCATTGAAGTTCACAAAAAGTTCAAAAAATTGAAATTGAAAATTTATTACTCCTATATTGTAACGAAATTAAACAGCTAAATTCCAACTCAAACTCTAGTTTATTGTCAATTGCTTACGAGTAAAACCTTTAGAAATGATTGGGCGTCAGAAGTATTTAAATGACAATATACAACCATAGCTCTCTAAGTTTGCACCTGTCATGTTTGTCACATGGACACCTAAACTTAAGTGAAGAAAGCCTTGGCGCAACAGAAGGGTAAAGTGAAGGGAGCCTTGACTCCTATCTGGATCGTTTCTTTCTTTAAAACTCGCGCATAACGAGAACTTGGTAGACTAGACTCATTTTACACACCAACACTAAGCAACGTTCTATTGGACACTTGGAACTCAAGTCAAAATATCCTTATCACACACTTATCACTGACTTTGATAAAACGGAATCTGGCCCAAACTACTGTCACGACCCAGCATCCCCACCCTCAGGATCATGATGGTGCCTAACATTTCACTTGCTAGGCAAGCCAACGTTAGAATAATTTTAGCCATTTTTAACAAAACATTGGTATTAAGTGAAATAGAACTGAAATAAAGTGCGAAAATTCATAACAATCGCAATATCTAGATACAACCTCATATGTGGTGTCACAAGTGCACGAGCGACTAGAATAATACAAATAATGGTCCGAAAGAAAGTAAAACTATATGAAAAGAACTAAACAGCTATGATAAAGTAGAAGGGGACTTCAGGGCTGCGAATGCCGAGTAGCTGTACCTCAAGTCTCCGTCAGATGTCCGATCCGAGCAATCTACTGACCGCCGCTAGGACCGACTCCAAAGTCTGCACAAGAAGTGCAAAGTATAGTATGAGTACAACCGACCATGTACTTTGTAAGTGCCGAGCCTAACCTCGACGAAGTAGTAATGAGGCTAAGGCGAGTCACTTACAATAACCTGTACACAATATAGTAATAATAACAGGAAAGGAATATGGAAAATAAGGCAGTTAACTTATGAAAATAAACTCAATCCTCAAAAATCAGGAAAACCAGAAATGCCAATCCTCAGAATCTCGTACGAAAACACCTAAGCTAACACAATACAACAAGGAATACAAAACACATAAACTGTTGCGGCGCGCAACCCGATCCCACCCTACAAACACGATCCTCCTTTATTTCACCATATCAATAAAAATAATAACACGTAAAATCAGTTGTGTCGCGCAACCCGATCCACCATATAATCAGAATCAATATCATAATCATCCCTTATTTCGTCATATCAATCCTCCCTTATTCCAACTGTTGCAGTGTGCAACCCGATCCCACCATATCAATATCAATCATCCCTTATTTCACCTGTTACGGCGTGCAACCCGATCCATAAATAAAATCAATAAGTGCAATCAATTTAACAACTCGAATCACAAGAATCTCTACGATTAACGAATATGAAAGCAAAATTATAAAAGAATCTTGTACCAAGTCAAGAAATGCTACAATTAATATTGAGCAACAAGACAAGACAAATATATAACAGTTAAAGTGTACAAGCAATACAATCAAGGCAAGTAGCAATTAATCTTGGAAGCATGAAAGAAATTAACATTTTTAATACGAGAATAATAAATGACAAGTAGCAAGTTAAGGTATAGGAAGCAAATAAAGCATGTAACAATTAAGACATGGAATAAAATAATAAATGAAATACGAGTAGGCATGGATACAAGTAATTGACGGCGTATATACGCTCGTCACTTCGCATATATGCCGTTACACATGAAATTCACATAGCACATAGCTCAATGATTCCTATTCCCTCAAATCAAGGTTAGACCCAATACTTACCTCGCTCCGCCAGCAAATCAAAGCTCAATCAGGGACTTTCCTCTAAAATCTGCCTCCAAACCAATCGAATCTAACCAAAATCGACTCAATAACATCAAATAGTGCTAGGGAAATCAATTACAATATATAAAGTTAAGATCTTTACACTTTTCCCAAAAAGTGAACAAAAGTCAACCACAGGACCGCTTGGTCAAAATCTGAGATTCGGACCAAAACTTGATTACCTATTTATCCCAGCCCGATTATATAATTAGTTTTGAAATCTGACCCCAATTTGAGGTCTAAATTTCAATTTTACAAAAATCTCAAATTTTTCCTAAATCCCTAATTTTTTACCATGGAAGAACATAGATTAAGGCTAGAAATTAGTGGGTGATGATGAAAATGGAAGAAAATAAGTTAAAGTACACTAACCTATGAAAGGGTGATGAAATTTCTCCTCCAAATCTCCTCTAGGCCGAGCTCTAATGAAAGGAGGTGAAAAATGGATGAAATCCCGTGTTTGAAATATTTTAAGGTCTATGCGTTAGGCCTTCTTCGGGTTCGTGAAGGGCCTGCAGCGTTCGTGATGCACAATGGCCCAATTGGCCTTCGCGTTCACGAGATGTCATTCGCGTTCGCGATGACTTCCCCCCTGGACATAGCGTTCACATAGAACATAAGCCCAGTACCCCTTCCCAAGTCCATACCCCTACGCGTTCGCATGAAGCTGGTCGCGTTTGCAAAGAGTAAATTCCCCATTGCTCCGCGTTCGCGACCGTACTATCGCGTTTGTGGTGAAGAAAACCAATTTCCCCTTCGCGATCGCGAAGCACAAAGCATCAGGTGACAACAGACTCAAGAAAACCAGAAATTCTAAGTTCAAAATGGTTCGTAGCTTATCCAAAACTCACGCAAGCCCCTCGGGCTCAAAAATAAACATGCACACGAGTGTAAAAATATCATATCAACTCGCTCGCGCTATCAAAATACCAAAATAATTCTTAGAACTACGAATCAGACACCAAATCGAATAAAATTTTTAATGAAACTTTAGAACATGTAATTTCTCAACCGGACGTCTGAATCACGTCAAATCAACTCCGTTTTGCACCAAATTTTGCAGAGAAGTCACAAATGCTTAAAAAAACCTACACTAAGTTCTGGAACCAAAATTTGAATCCGATTGGAACAAATTCAAACTACGGCTAAACTTGTGTATTCTTTAAACGTCTAGTTTTCAACAAATTATGATAAATCAAGTTAGGAACTTCCAAATTCGATTTCAGGCATACGTCCGAGTCCCAAATTACGATACGGACACGCCGGGACTGTCAAAATACTGATCCAGATCTGTTTACACAAAATATTGACCGTAGTCAACTCAAATGAGTTTTAAGGAACGATTTTATATTTTTATCAATTTTCTCATAAAAACCTTTTGGAAAAATGACATGGAATGCACACACAAATCTATGAAGGCTAAACAGAGTTGTTCGAGGTCTTAAAATGCAGAAATGAAGGGTAATACTATAAATGACCTATCGGGTCATCACAACTGCCTTTGAACTATTGGTCAAGGACTAAGTATACACTTTGTCCATCTATCGGTCTAAAAGTGGCCCCAACATTATCTTTTTGGCACATTTTTACCCTTATGATTAATGGTAAACTTGAATTAAAAAGACGGAAAAGGACCAGAACTGACCCTTAACTATAGCTTCAAGGTTAAAAATACCCTCCTTCCACCTATTGAGTTATTGGTATCCTTAACGTTTTTTCCCTGGCCCTTACATGCCACTCCAACTAACGGCTGATCATTTAAAAAAGAAGGTTAATGGATAATTACATGGCAAACTCTCATTGGTCTATTTTGAAACAAGGGACCACATAACATATCCAAACCAAATAACCATACCAACCCCAAAAAACCGACCCGCTCTAACCCACAAACTCATAAAACACGAATTTCACCTAACTCTAACCTTTATTTTCTCAACCGTCGCCTTATCTCCCCTTTAGGCGATTTCAAAATCCCGAAAATGTCGGCCACTTTCTAGAGATTGCGTACTAAAATATGCGTTAAATCTGAAGGACTGAAGTTAAATACAAGATTGTCTCTCATTCAAGTAAGATTCTGCTACTTTTTGTGAATAATACTCCCTTCGTTTCAATTAATGTGAACCTATTTCCTTTTTATTCCGTGCCAAAAAGAATGACCTCTTTCCTTATTTGTAAACAATTTACCTTTTTGCAATAATTTAAAGCCTCACAAAATATATGTACCTCATTTTACACCACAAGTTCAAAAGTCTTCTCTCTTTTCTTAAACTCCGTACCCAGTCAAATGGGTTCACATAAATTGAAACGGAGGGAGTATATGTTTAGGATTTTCTTGAATCTGTCAACTTGTGTTGCTTTTGAAGAATATTGTTAATTAAGAATATTCACTTGTTTTCTCCATGCTTCGATGCCTTTGTTTAGTCAATTTATCATTGCTTGTGGACCCAATTTGTTTTGTATTTTCCAAAACATAGGGTTTAGGGGAATGATATCTGTTTTATTTATTCTTATGGGATCCATTATTGTTTATTCATGTTCTATATTTGAAGCTTTTAGGTTTATTAGTTGTTTGTTGGTTGCATGTGGTCCATACATGTTTTATGTTTCTGATAAGGTTTGGGGAAATGGTTTCTTGTGTATTTATTCATATGGGGTCTCATTCGTAGTTAATTCTAGATTTTTATTGTAGCTTTTTGTTTGTTATCTCCATGGTGATTGCATGTGATTCCTTACCTTTTATTATTATCTGTTTTTAGGGTCAATAAAGAATGTTAGTTTGTCTTTATTTTTCTGTTTTTATATGTCTGATGGATCCCTTTATCTTATTCTTGTATGGCTTGCATATGACTTTTTTGTAGAATGCTTGAGAAGGTAGACTTGATTTTTAATTATGGGGACAAATATGTCTTGAAGCCTCACGTGGTCTACATTAAAAATCTGAATCACATGTTGCAAGGATATGATGTGGATATGCAGTCTTATATTGATACACTAAAGTCCTTAGGTTAAGGGAGGTGAAACGAATTTTAGTCACAAGGTCGTCATGTAGATACTATGTGGGTGAGGGTGATGAAGGCATTAGAAAACTAATATCTTTACTATCTGTCAAGTTCAATGTGATCCAGTTATTTGTTGTACATGAAGGTGAAGATTAGGTAATAGCTCCTAACCTTATTCAGTATAATGAAAAAAATATTGGCACATTAAAGGCTGGTACGGATTCTGACTTCTTTGATGAAGAGGGTTATAGTGAAACCGACTCTAGTGATTATGATAGTAAAGTACAAAGAACCAAAAAGGGGAATGAGTTTTACAAGCTTGATTGAAGCTAAAAGAGTTATGGGATTTTATGCAGTTGCTACTAGCAAATGCCTTAAAGTAAAGAAGAGTGTCACTTCTAGGGTGAGATATAAATGTGATGTAGGATGTCCTTTTGTGTGCCATACATGAAGTACCAAAAATACCAAGGACATAAAATCAAGACCTTAAATTTGAAAAATTACTGTGACACATCTTATAAAAATAGAAGAGCTAACGCCAACACTTTAGCACACTATTTCAAGAACAAGGTTTAAAATAATACAAAGTACAAGTGAAAGACATGAGTGGATCCCAATGATCTAATCAAACTTAATGTTAGCTATTCCACAGTGAATAGGGTTAAGAGACTTGTGTTAAAGAAATTGGAGGGTAGCTACATTGATGATTGCAACAGATTAGAGGCTTATGCTCAAAAGTTGAGGGATAACAATCCTAGATCTTATGTGGTGAGAGACATATCCAAAGATTATTTGGAACAAATAAAAAGGAAATTTCTTAGAATGTACATTTGCTTCCAAGCTTTGAAAAATGGTTGGAGAGAAGGATTAAGGCCTTTAATAGGCCTCGATGGTACTGATTAGCGCTCACCTACACTACTATAAAGTATCAAGATGAGGGTCGGAGAACCTTTTACCCGAAGGATCGGGATCGATTCCACAGAGAGTTATGAATATTGGAGTTGAGTTTCTAGGTAATCTAGTAGTGTTTCGTGCTCTTAATTGCACTTTTCATACTTTTTGATTTGACAATTATACTACAGTTTATACTAATGATAAGTTGCTAATTAACTAACTAATGTCTTTTTGGTTATTTTTTTAATGGGTAAAAGGCACTAGGGTTATGACCTTCTCCTACGCGAATATTTGACGGATTCCAATATCTAAGGCAAGGATGTTATGAAGGGGAGTGTGATATAGCCAATGCTCAAATTTACCCACTCTATACCTCTCAGTAGTTTGAGTGGCTTTGCCTTAATTGCCTCCCTCGAGGTCAATTGGGTGTCAAATTCATAAAAGCAATATAAGCTCAAGTAGGGTTTTACTATCTCTAGGTTTAACCCGTTAATTGGGACTATCAATCTCGTGAGTACATCCCAATTTCTTGTTGGACTAATTTTCTAGACTCAAGTTCTCTTTCTCAAGAAGAGCCCAAGTCAAATAAACACCAATTAGTGTTTGCAACCACTAATATTAACATGAAAACCATAAATCAGCCCAAATACCAATTACCCATAAACATCTAAGCTTTAATTTAAAGGATCCATCAAACACCCACACTAGGGTTGAGACACAACCCTAGCTAATGGGTTTATCTACTCATAATAACTGAATAAATCCCAGAAATATATGAAGCAAAACCCATATAATTGAATTATAAACTAAAATTGAAAGATTCAATGTTGAAACCCTTCTAAAATTACTCAAAAATCTGAAGAAAAACCATTCACGAGCTCCTGATAATATCAGAGTACCAAAAGCTGACCTAAAAATAAGAAAAGAAACTATTTATGCTAGGCCAAATTTTCTGGACAAAAATACCCCTGCGGGGTCACCGGTGACCGCACAAAATGGATCGCGGTTGCGGTGAGGTTTTAGCTTACAAATCTGGGACTCTGAACTTGGCCACCGCGGTCCGCGTAAAATGCACCGCGGCCGCAGTGGCTTCAGTACGGACCGCGAAGAAAGGACTGCGGTCCGCGTTGGTCTTCTATCCTTCAATGTCGATGCCCTCTGAATCTCCTCAGTGCGGACCGTGTAAAATGGACCGCGGTCCGTGTTGGTTTTGAGCTTCAAAAACTACTCTCTGAATCTCTCCACAGTGGATCGCATAAAATGGACCGCGGTCCGCGTTGGTTTGGCCTTCAAAGCACTCTCTGAATCTCTTCAGTGCGGACCGCATGTCAGTTGAACTTTGCTTGTGCTTGTTCTTGGTACTTGTGCAAGTTTCACTCCTTTTTAGCAGGTTTTTGACTAGTTGTCACCCTTTTTGACTAAACCCTGCAAGAATCACAACAAGTAAGCCTTTGGGACTATTTTGCATACACTTTTATCCAAAACTTAAGCAAGAAAGAGTGTAAAATAAGGTAAAATCTCTAGTTATCAACTCCCCCAAACTTAAGCTTTTGCTTGTCCTCAAGAAAACAAAATAATCCCCACCCCTTTTTGAGTAAATCCAAGAAAATTCATCTGTCCTAAGGTAACCTCTTCTAGCATCAATTGGGACTTACAATTGCCCTCAATGCAAATGAATCATTAACAACATTTGACCTTTTAGCACCATGGATTTCAGTGCGACACAAGAGCATCAAGAGTTGACTCGATTCATCAACGAAACTCTTACTACTGCTTGGGTCATTGTGGAACCCAAACTCATACTCCTCAACTCTCCCTAAGTAAACCTCACTTTAAAATTGTAACACTCAGAACGAGGATAATGGGAGTTCACTAATCTCTCTCAAGGGAAAGGCTCAAGTCCGGCTCAAAGTACCATAGGCTTTCCCCTTATGTGAGTCGCCACTAATGTAAGCTTCATTCAACTCAAGATCATATAGGACTTTTGTGGATACACATTGAAGGCTTTTTGGTTCAAGGTAGGAAATATTTGGTCTAGGTGGGTTCCATCTTCCCTTAAGCACTTCATTTGCTTTATTTTTGCGCACCTTCTCTTGACCTTTTGAGCCATCAAGCTCTTTCTGAGGGGTTAGAGAGACATATTGTCACTCCTTATTGTTCATTTCAACCATTTTTCTCCTTTCTAAGCATTCCACACCTTCAATCTCTTTTCTTTCATTGATTCCCTTTATTTCCTCTAAATTGTTCATTCTTTTTGACTTTTTACTTTTCTTTTCTTTCTTTTTCATTGCCTTTCCTTTTCTTCCTTTTTGTAACATCTTTTTCACTTTGTTGCATTCCTCGTCTCTCCCCCAAACTTACTCTTTTGCCTTGTTCTAAGGGAAGAAGGGGTGCAAAGAGAGGGTCAAAATTGGTAAAGGCTTGTATCATGATTTTTGAAAGAAAAAGGTCTAAGGCTCAAACGGGTTGACTAGGGAAATTGTCATTGGTAGGATATGGAAATGTTCAAGTCACTATTTGGATCAAGGAGAGCCTATAATCACATATCAAGTCAAACTACACTTAGGATTTTGCCTAGACAAACATTCAGGTCAAGTTCTAGACTGATGACACGGGACTTGGACTTGCAATTCAAATTCTCACCACTCAAGCTGTGGGATTGCTGAAGAAACAGAGTTGGGGGCCTACAAAGACCTTAGCTATTATTTGAGCAACACAATGGTCCCGAAAAACCACTTGATGATTGTTGGTCAACACAAGTCTCAAGATCACAACTTTCACCATCCTAAACACAACGATTTGTTTTTGACCATATGATCAAAGGCAAATGTGTTAGGCCCAAGTGAAGCTTTTCTTGAGGCACCTTTACTCACTAGCTATTATTTACAAAAATCAAAAAGAAAAATAGACTCAAACCCTTAAGAAGGTTGTCACACCATCCATCCTCGGGAAGAGCCACCCGGTTCACACAAATTCCACCTTTGGAAAGAACCGTGACATTAAGAAAACCAAAGGCTTATTGCATGCGAAAAATTCAAAACAAGAAGCTACGAAAATAAAATAAGAAGCTATAAAAAGGAAAAATGCGGAAAGTAAAATGCGTAAAGTAGAATGAATATATACAAGAGGGGATTTAATCGAATATATATAAGGGGTAATGAATATATACATTAGAAAGTAACTTTATATATAGACCAAAAGTGCAAAAATATGAAAAGTACTAGAATAGTAAAATTATGTACATACCAAAATAAAAAAGAAAGCATAATAAAAATAAAATATTATCAAATATGTACATTCATCAAAATACAAAATAGGGCTACCCCCTCAAATGAGAGATAGAATTGTCCTCAATGCTAACTGACAAAATAAGCTCAAAATAAAGGAGAAAGAGTCAAGAGAAACTCCCTATAGGCCCTCCGTCTGCATATGATCCTGAGTATGGGTCCCGGGGTCTGCGGACTGCATGGGAACCTGTGACTGGTCCTCAGAACCCCATGTTTCCATCGGGACCTGGATCTCCTCTGTAACCTAGGCCTACACTGGCAGCTGTGGCTGACTCGAGGTTCCTCCTTGCGGGTCTGCCAACTCTATCACAATGCCAGTACGGAGGAGCACTCTCTTCCTATTTGGTGGCCTCTCTATATCCAGCTCTAGCTCAGGCTAGGCAGCAGGTTCATGCAGCATCAAGTCGAATGGCAAGTGATCCTCCTTCAGCGTATCTACATCCTCCTTTAACTTCTTCACTGACTCCTTAGAGGCACGTGTCTTCCTCAGTTTTTTTGTCTCCTTGGCAAGATCTTTCAGTGCCTGTCCATGAGTGCCAACAACATCCAGAATCAACTTTTGGTTATCAAGGATTTTCTTATAGTAGGCAAGAAGTTCTTTGAGAGTATCCTCAACGGATTGTGGGACCTGTGGCGGAGGAGGTGCAGCTTGAGCTGCCACTGAGGTAGAGAGGACAGACAGCTTGGCAGTAGCTGCCTGCATCCAGTTGTTGATACTGGATAGGGATTGGCTCAGTCTGTGGGCAGTCAGAGGGTATGCCCGTGATGGCGGAATGCCTGGGGCTGCTGAAGTGGTAGGGTGTGGAGCAATGTCTGGGGTGGATGACTCGGGCTGAGTAGATGCCACTACCACCACTGGCTCTTCAGACTGTCTAGTGGAAGTAATGGATTTTCCTTTGAAGTTCTAACTCTTTGGATTATCATCACTCTGTAGACTGTACCAGGACAAGGGAGCTTTGGGCTTGACCTTCACATCAAACCTCCTCTTTTCTACTTTTTGATCTTCAAAGTACATGGCCAAGAAATTAGGAAAGGGATAGGCTCTATCACCTTCATTCACCACCCGGTTGATAATCCTGGACATCACATTCCCGATATTGATCGGGAATCCTTCCATGATAGAAGCAATTAGCACAGCCCGCCTGAGAGGAAGAGAATTTTCACGGAAGGTGGGGTCTAGCCTGCTACACACGAACGTCTCCCAACCTTTGGCCTCAAAATTGAACGTTCTCCTCATAATCACCTTCCCTGCTTGCAACCAGTCTAGGGTTTCACCTGGGATTGCCAAGTGCTACGCTAGCCATGTACGAGCCTCATCCCCCCCGTTCAATTTCTCCAAGTACTCCGTTTCATCCTTATCATCGAACTCTAGGTAATTGTTTATTGCATCCCCATCAAAAGGTATAGTCATATTCCGCACCTTAGTCGCCTTGGAGTCTTTTTTCAGATAAGCCAAATTAGTGTAGAACTCCTTGACTAGGTGCTCATTTGCCTCCGGCATCTGGCAAGTGAAATAGTCCCAGCCTTTTCTCTCCCTGAACTGTCTCCGCACATTGGAGTTGTCCGGCAAAAGGTCCCTTGTGATGAATTTTCGCTCCGATATCAATTTCCTTTACTACCACCATTCTCAAAATTTGTGAAAGGCCGGTTCACTCACAAACCGATCTTGCCATGCTTCAGGGTTTCTTTTTCTTTCAACTCCCCCTACTTGGGGTTCACCCCCTGTTTGGGGTTCATCCCCTGCTTCTTCTTCTTCAGAGTGCTCACCCCATAGTGAAGCTATGGGTGAGGTGGAGTATTCATGATCACTCCCTGCAGCTGAGCCCCTAGATGACTCAGAGTGTGCTGATGCTTGGGCAGGAGGGGAGTCAGAAGGTTCATTTGTCAATCTGAACCTCTTCCGGAAGTCTGGGACAAACTCTGGTACCGACTCTGACTCAGATCCCTCTCCGGAGGGTGCATACTCACTTCTCGATTGGGAAGCAGCTCTATCCATGGCCCGAATTGTTTTTCTAGTTGATTTTATTGCTTGCCGGATTTGGAGGGTTAGTTTGATCATTCCTTTGCCTCTCCCCCGGGAGGAATCTCCTTGTCCACTTGGTTTTTCTACCACCACATCTTGATTGGACCATAATCTGCAAGTTAAATTCATTTAAAGCTTGTTAGTATCCCAGTAGTGCATACATTAGAGAACACAAAGGTAACAAGTATTGAATTTGGAGTTGCAGAAGTAGCAGACCGCGAACCGCACAAAAAGGACTGCGGTCCACGTTGAGGTGGGGATCGGACTACCCACACTCTGAAGACGGTCACCGCGGACCGCATAAAAACAATCGCGGTCCGCACTAAGGCACCGCGGATCACACAAAAAGAACCGCGATCCGCACTGAGTTGGGATTCAGACTACCCATACTCTGAAGAAGTTCACCGCGGATCGCATAAAAACAACCGCGATCCGCACTAAGGCATCACGTACCACACAAAAAGAACCGCGGTCCGCACTGGGGTGGGATTCAGACTACCCATACTCTGAAGAAGTTCACCGCGGATCGCATAAAAATACCGCGGTCCGCACTAAGGCACCGCGGACTGCACAAAGAAGCACCGCGGTCCGCACTAAGTCCCAACCTAGGGTTCCAATTTTAATTTTTAATTCAAGTGTAAATGCACATGTTATTGATACCCTAGGTGCTTAATCAATGTCTTTAACTAAAAGTGGTCTAAATTAAGCATTATGAGCAAACCCTACATATGATTAATGGATTAAAGAAGAAAAATGAGAGAAATAAGAAGCAAAACTACCTATTAAACAAGAAAATAACAAAATTAAACTTACTAGATGTAGGATGAAGATGATATGAATGAGATGAAATTCTTGAACTTAGCAATGGGTATGCACAGTGAAAATTTTACTGTAGAGCTAACAATGAGCGAAAAGTGTAAAATGAGGCCCTCAACCCCTATTTATAGAAGTTTGGTCTGGGACCCACGTCACTTACCCCACCGTGGACTGCATAAAATAACCACGGTCCGTAGTCCTCAACTTTTCTAGGCATCTGGGCAAATGGCCACTGCGGTCCGCACAAAATGAACCACGGCCGTAGTGGTCCACCACGGACCGCACAAAATGGTAGTGCGGCCACGGTGGCAACTTCAGAGAACAAGTTGTTTGTGAGAAAGCTCCGCGGACAGCATAAAAAGGACCGCGGTCCGCACTGCAACTTCAGAGAGCTAGTTTTTTCAACTTAGCCTTGTGCCCTGCATCAAAATAATTCTACAACATCCCACAACTAGTTAGTCCGACAACAAATCCTATACTACCAAGAAAATCAAAGAAAAACAAAAATAAATACACATGGGTTGCCTCCCACGAAGCGCTTAATTTAACATCGCGACACGACGTATGTTACCATGTTCAATTGAGCTTCATCAAAGCCACCACGCGGCTATCTTCAAATTTCCCAAGGTAATGCTTGCACCGGTGTCCATTCACTCGAAAAATCTCCCCATTTTTGTTCTTGAGATCGAGAGCACTAAAGGGTGTAACCAATACAACTTCAAACGGGCCACTGCACTGTCACGACCCAAATTCCCACCCTTTGGGCCGTGACTGCGCCTAACGTTGAACCCGCTAGGCCAGCCAACGTATACTTGCAATAGCAATTTAAAATTCATTTAATACTGAACGGAACGATAGTTCGTCACTTTCAACAATTTCCCCACAAAATCCTGTAAGCATTGCTTACTAAAAATAACGAAACTTTCAGAATGCGTAGAATAAAGACATGACAAACATGAAATAACGTAAAACTTCCCACACTAGTAACTCTAAAAACTTTTCTAAGCCTTCCAAATCCCTTCAATTGTTTCACAGCAGAGAAATAATAATAATATCTTAGAAAA